>MU185400.1:36002-62839 GCA_016904865.1 Pissodes strobi | reverse complement strand
CTGGGAAAGGAATTATCTTAATATTATAGGGCGAGCTCTTATTAATTTTTTTGCCGATTGATTTAATTATTATTGCTTTTATTATTGATGTCATTACTATTTCAAACGTTTCGATTTACATATCTGTATTAATTTGAAGTAAACCAAAGTCATCACTTCGGATAGCAGCACTTAGGGTTTTTTAGGTGTAGGGCATACAGTACCGAGTTTACCAACCGAATTGGTCTTCGTACAATAGACGTATTCTACCTAAACTAGTCACTGAAAGCTTTTTGTGGTCATAATCTTTTATTAAGATTGTTGTAATTTCAAAGAAAAAAACCAATAGAGTGAATCGTAAATTAAGGTTGTGTGTTCTTGCTTAGTGGAACATGCCTAACAGCCCCGCATAACACCAGCGGAGCGCAGCGGAGCTTTTCCAGTTTAGCTGGCAGAAATGGTGGCGCCTCACGAACTCCACACCGTGAGCCGGGAAATTTGTGCACAGGACTCTCCGGTGTTAGGTTCGCTTTAATTTATAAGAAAATCGTGTTGCATAATATAATAATTATTAATTTAGATAAAATTACACTAAAATTCTATGGCGATAAAAATAAAAAATATGATTTTCACCAAACCAGTAAATCACAAATAACACGCAACTTGTTTCCAAAATTTTTCTGCTGGTGCGGGTAATGCTATTTTAATTTACTAATACCTTTTCAATGTTGAACAAAATTTTTGGTGCGCGCCATACATAACTCTCGCGCACAAGGTCAAAGAAAATAGCCAAGTTCTTGGTCTGTGTTTCGTATCTGGTGAGGCTTTATCTGGGCTTCAGGTTAAAAATTATTTGTTAGGGTCAATGAACTCAAGAATAACAGATCGCAGTTCAATGGTTTTGTCACTTGAAAGTTATCTGGATGAAAAAATGGTAAAATTAAGACGTGTTCTCTTAAATGTATGAAAAATTACCTAACCCCAGTTAAATTGTCAGAAGAACCACCTTCAACAATCAAATATTATTGATTAAAATGTGGTGATACTGTATGAATTCAAGAATTTTGGAATCATCATCGCAAAAACTTATAGACAGTTGTTGATAAATTACTCCAATAATTTAACTAAAAGTTCTCGTACATGTATAGAACGGACGGAAAACATTTAGAATATCTGCAGTTGTCATTTTTAGTAATTGTTTTGTATTGAGCTATTTGTTTTCTTCAACCAACGCTATTCACCTTAAAACATTTTCACTTCCTTCTAAATGATGAATTTTATATTACTTTGAGTCGAAATGCCTCAGCAACCATCATGGATCATTCTGTTAAAATTACCGAAAACAATCTATCAGTGGCTTTTCCTTTAAGGATCGATATTTCCTGAAATATGTAAGACAGAGGTACTTAAGAAAATAAAAATTGAGGTTTCTGCCGTGTAAAATATGGAGGGTGTTTTATTGGATATAATAAAATTGTCTTATCGCTGAAGTACTTGCATTTCTCTGTAAAATATAAAATGTGCGGCTACTAAAAAAAATTCGAAATATGCTGGACGATATATTAAACTGCTTCTGTGCTAAATCATTTCAAAATGTTTCAAGATAGCATAAAATACTCGGTGTATTTTTATCTTATTTCATCAGCACAATAAGGAAACAAGAAATAAGGGCATTAAAGTGAATCCAATAATAGCTATTATATTATGTATTATATTATGCAATAGGATTAAATACGCTCATCTGGGGTCATTTTAAAAATTGATGTCGTCTACAGCAATCAAAAGGAAAACGTTATCTACATTCAAAGGAAGTTGAGAAATAAAATAAGAAATTTGAACATGCTGAAAGTATTATAATATTTCTTGCGGAGGGAGAAAAGCCCGTATGAAAAGTGTGAAGTATTACATGGCGGACCTGTTGAAGATTTCTATTGATGTTTATTTGGCAACATTAACATTTACCTGTTTATATTATAATTAACTTGTTATTTTTTGCAATCACTATTAATGCTTTGAAATATGATTAATAATAATCAACATTTATTTTGTAACAGAATTCATTCTACCTGACTTCGATCGAAAATAGATATTTGTTTAAATAGGGAGCAAAGTAGGTAAATTTACTTTGCTGCCTAGTTGAACCTATAATGTTTTGAACTGGACCGCAGAGTCTGCAAAATTTCTATATCTAGTCATCAAATTATTAATATTCAGGGCATCTTTACACTACAATAATTGAGTATAATTCTATATCCTCAAACATAACAGACGGTGGATCAATTAGCCCTGCCAATAGTAAGTGGTTGATGATAATATTATAATACGGATGGGTGGAGTCTTGGCCCCTTTTGATCCCGCTCATGCATCAATTTAACCAGGCAACGCGGCCTCCTTCTCTGAATATTTTCTATATCTTCCAGGATGATCACGCAGCTCTCAAAGTGCACCCTCTTATCCTAGCCAATGCCGGACACTCGACGAGACTATGAGTAGACGATTCCTCGTACTCCAGGCATAAATCTACGTTTCGGACTTTCCACGGTTCGCAGGCACATTTGAATATCCGTCTATATTCACAAGTTTTGATGATTTTCGAGATATAGTTGAAACTAACGATTTTGACATAATTTTTCTATCTGAAACTTGGCTCTCAATTGATAATTTGTCTGAACCTTTTTTGATACCTAATTTTAAGCTTTTTAGAAGAGATAGGGTAGAGGAGGTAGTGTTGCTGCGTATGTGAAGGACGACTTAAACGTTAATATTATTGATCTTGATTTTAATGTAAATAATGCATTGGAGTTTTTGTTTTTAAAGATAAAAATGAAAAACAAAAATATAGCTTTTTCCACTTTCTAGAGACCTCCCAATATTACTTTAAAGAGTCTTATGGGTGATTTTGATTCTATACTTTCTAGCTTGTATCCTACTGTTGATGAAATTTGTTGCCTTGGTGACTTCAATGTTGACCTTCAGATTATTGATAATCCTTTAACGTCATTTTTCGAGAATTATAATCTTCATCAAATTATTAATGAATTCACAAGAATAACAGCAACTAGTAGAACTTTAATTGATGCAATTTTTGTTAGTGATAAGAACTTAGTTATTGAATCTGGCACTATTGATACACAGAATATATCAGATCATAAATTAATTTTTTGAACTTCAAATTTTTGTAAAAACCTATAGAACATGAAATTATTAAATATCGCTGCTTTCGAAATTTTAATGTCAACAATTTTAATAGTTATTTAAAAGATTTGCATGGGATCATATTATTTATGTAAATGAAATTGACGAAAAGATAAAAGTTCTAAATGACCTTCTTCTAACATTATGTGATGCTGTGGATGTGAAGCTCGGATAACTAAACCTAAAGCTCCATGGTTAACTGAAAATATAAAAATATTTATGAAACAAAGGGACACGGCATTGCAAACATTTAAAAGATCTAGGGACAATAATGATTGGCTTTTTTATAAAAACCTAAGAAATTTGACACTTTCCACTATAAGGAGAGAGAAAAAAATATACCTAAATTCATTGTGTAACCAAAATAACTCTAAAAAAACATGGTCTGCCTTAAATAATTTTAATATTACTTCTAACAAGAAAACAACTGTTCCGAATTGCATGAAAAAATAAACTCCTCTTTTTCTCAGTTTCTTCGAAATGGGTCTAACTGTAATGAAAGTATACAATATTATCAAAATAATGTTTTTAATGACTCTCTAAACTTTTATTTTAATTTAGCAACTGTAGCTGAGGTCAATCAATACATGCATCAAATTAAAACAAATGCAACAGGGGTAGACGAAATTTCGCCGTTAATGCTAAAATACTGCAGTCCTTACATAGACAAATATATAACACATATTAATAATTCCTGTTTAGAAATAAATTATTTTCCGGATATTTGGAAAATATCTATTGGAAAATCCTTACCCAAAAATAATAATCCGAATTCTTTTCATGACTTAAGAATAATCAGCATATTGCCTGCGCTTTCTAAAATATTCGAGAAAGTTTTATTTAATCGAATATATAACAACACTATTCCTCTATTCTAAAATTGAACCAAAATGCCAATGTGGATTCAAGAAAAAATCAAGTACTGATGTTGCTTTTATTAATGTCATTGATGGTATCACTCGTGCCTGTGATAAGAAACTTTTGAGTGTCTTAATACATCTGGATTTTTCTAAAGCATTCGATACAGTAAATCATAAATTATTATACGGCTTTTCTTTTCAGGCATGACAACTTGTGACATCGTACCTTTCTAATCGTTATCAGAAAATATGTTCTGATGGCAAATTCTCCAATCAAATGGAAATTTTGTCAGGAGTACCACAGGGTTCCATTTTGGGACCCTTGCTTTTTCTTATTTATACATCTGATATCCTCAAATCACTAGGATTTGTCTGGATATTCGTTGTATGGGGGGTATTTCACGTTTTATGCCCATGACTTGTATCTGCATATTAATTGCATATGCTGATGATACCCAGATTTATTGTTGTTTTGCTTTTGAAAATAGTTTGGAGGCAGAGCAATTTCTAAACCAGGATCTTAATACAATAAGTGAACTCTCCCGGGCCCACAGTCTACAACTGAACCCTTCGAAATCACATTTAATGCTTTTTGGAAACAAAAATAAACTAAAACTTTTAAAGGCAAATATCAATATAAAATTGGATAACACGAGATTACCTGTTGTGGATTCTGCAAAGAACCTGGGAATAATTTTGGATTCTGTTCGTTTCCGAGAATATTTAAAAAAACTATTCTTAAAAGCATACATGTCTCTAAAAATATTGTATAATAACAGGCATATTTTAAACTTTAAGTTAAGAAAACAACTCTGCGAATCACTTGTCCTCTCACATTTTAATTATTGTGATGTAGTTTATGACTTTTTATAGATAGTGAACATAAATGTCGTATTCAAAGACTCCAAAACTCTTGTGCACGTTTTATTATGGGTCTTCGTAAATACGATCAAGTGTCTGAGGCATATATTCAACTTAACTAGCTTAGAATGGAATCTAGAAGACTTATGCATTTTGACGGATTTGTAATTAAAATATTGAATGGTCCCGAATTATATAGGACACTAGAAGAACGACTTGTCCCAAGAAGCAGTATTCATTTTATAAATGCAAGATTCGGACATAAACTGACAATGCCGCATCATCAGAGTGCCTTGTTTCAGAGGTCTTTTACTTAATGTAATGTAATGCAATTCGTCTTTACAACTCACTGCCGAATAACTTAATTCATTTAAATATTGACCAATTAAAAGAAATTACAAAGATTATATAATTTACAATTCCATTCATAATATTTTTTCTCTCTTTCTTCGCTTGGACGCTAATATTAATTCTGATCACTTTAGTTTTTTTTTTTGGTTTCAACTGCTTCGTTCTTCCATCTTTTACAGGTTGTCCTTTGGTAATTGTTTTTTTTCTTTATGGAGAAAATCGGACGCAACTAGTGCACAATTTATTTACTTATTTGAATAAGTTTGGGTGTGAGATGGTTCAGTAGAGTAGCTATTAAAAGCTAGACTGCGCCATTTCTGAGCCCTTTAGCTTTATTTTTTCTTGAAATAATATGTGTATTACCTTTTTATTCTTTAATAAAGGCTGTTTATTATTAATATTATTATAGATGCCTATACAAGTGAGAGTGTGGGGAGCACCGTCGCAAACCTCATGTTGTCCCACCTCAGAATAAGCAGGTATCTCACTCTACAAGGCACAGATTCATCCAAAAGAAACCCAGTCAGCCTCATTCCTGGATAAGTCCTCCATAGATCCCTGATCCGCACATTTATTTCGTTCCTTAGAATAGCGGCGGCCACACTGTAGAACCCACCTATTACTGGCTCAGGTCACATTTGGTGCATTGCGGAACCCCGCCGTACCAGACGATCAGCGTCCTCATTCGCCGGGACATTCGAGTCTCCCGGAACCCAAACGTGACTGACCCCATTACGCCCGGCTGCGATTTTACTAAATATACCTCACGCTAGCACAAGACATGCTCACCATAATACGACATCAGCTTCAAACATCTGCGATATACTCGGCGTCAGTACATCGCACTAAATATACTGCGCTCCAGCAGAGCCGCCGTAATATAAGCAAAATCTTTTTATCCTGTAACCTTTGAGATAAGGTATATTAGGTTATTGTCATCTGTTTTCGAAATGCAAAGAATTATTACATTTTCACTTCATGCAATGTCCTCCGCTCGCATTGTTCGCCGCGGGGCACAACCAACAAATAGTAACCGAAGCTAACCCAATGCATGTCAAAAAACTAACTAACTCAAAAAAATAAATACAAAAAGTAACTTGCAGGGGCCGATCGTCGAAACAGTTGCCTCGCATTTTGAACAAGCGCCTTACCACTTGAGCCAAATTCCTACACATTTGCTTTTCTCAAAAAGACTCATACAAATGCGTGCGAGACTGCTAGCCGAGATAACACCAAGCCACAGCTTATAAGCTGTGACTAGGCCCTGTGCTGGAGCGTAGTATATTTAGTGCGATGTGCTGACGCCGAGTATATTGGAGATTTTTAAAGCTGACGTATTACGGTGGGCGTGTCTTTAAAATCGCTGCTCGGCCAGGGTCCCCAAGACGTTCCTGCCCTCGGATACTAGCGCATCATTGATTCTATTACATCCAAGAGCCGATAGAGCAGCTTTGCTGTCCGAACAGACATAAAATGTCCTTCCCTCTGAGGGCTTCTTACAGATCGTTATACCCGCATTTAAGGATTGCATGCACCTCGGTCTGGGACACGGTTGTACAAGTCCCAAGGGCGAAAACAAAAGTCCCAAGGGCAAAAACAAATCTCAACGCAGTCGTTTTTCCATATACTCCCGCCCCAGTACTCAGTATCACCATTCATTTTAGAGCCGTCCGTGTGTCACATATAAATTAAATTAAATAAATTAATTATTTATCATAATTTTGGCATATACGCAAATAAATTTTGTTATTTTTGCAAATACAGTTGTATACCTTACAATTGCTTACCTTTGGCTCCACATAGAGGTAGAACCTCTTCGGCTCTGGCTCCAGGATGTAAACAGCACAAGTGCTAGTCCAGTTACTCTAACGAAGCTGAAACACCTAAAGGCAACTGACAATTTTGCGCTAGCTTTTTACTGTAATTTACAGTTACTAACCATTTTCATTTTTAGATTTGTTCGTTCTTGACGACGGGGACAGATTTGTTTTTCGAAACGTCGACCGTTTTTCAGTTCTCTTCAGGTTTTTCAGCTTCGTTAGAGTCACCAAATTAACACTTGTGCTGTTTACGTCCTGGAGCCGGAGCTGAAGAGGCTCTACTTTTCCAAAATTGGAATCACATGTGGAGTCAAAGGCAAAGGTAAGCAATACTAAGGTAAACATGAATCCTCCACAACAATATAGAACATATTATGTACAATAATGGTATCTTATAATAAACTCGATCATTATGCTTACGGCACCTTATTTTAGTTTTATAGACATTTTATTTTAAATTATGATAAAGAGAAAAAACGACTTGCTAGTTTCACGGCACCGACAACCAAAACTCCTCCTTCGCTCTTGTCGCGCATGGATGGTGCGGTAACTGGATAGCAGCAAAGCGAAAATATGAATCTAAAGTCTTTAATTGCTTCCTTTTCTTTAAGACCTTTTCCAATAAAAA
Organism: Pissodes strobi; assembly: GCA_016904865.1. NCBI lineage: Eukaryota > Metazoa > Arthropoda > Insecta > Coleoptera > Curculionidae > Pissodes > Pissodes strobi. Next base: position 55,145 of record MU185400.1, on the reverse strand, counting down.
ATTATTAGCTGTAAAAAGAATAAAACCTATTGGTTTAACGATACACTACTGAACATGCAGAAGAACTTGATGGTGCTATATAAACTACACTAAAACTTTGAATGTAAAGGTGTAGCTGAAGAAGTAAAATCCCAAAAAATAACTAACGCATTGCCTTGTTAAATGCAAAAAGAAGCAACTTCTTCTATGTCGAAGTATCTAGTAACCCAATTAGATCCTCTTGGGACATTATAAATAAATAAATAGTCAATAAATGTACAGAGGACATCAACATTCATATGTCTGCACTATAATTTAACTATTTCTTTACATGCATCGCCAAGAATATTACCAAACAGATAGTATCTGCTCGGAAAACGTATCAGTTTTATCTGAATACCAGACATCTAACGAGATGTGTGCTACAATAGACAAACCAAATAACAAAAAAAGTAAAGATATTTATAGTATGAATATGTTCATAACTAAACAAATCAAAAATGTCTTCCACTAAAAAAACTTTGCCATCTCTGCATTGGGAAGGGAAACATTCGCGAGGTTTAAAAATTTTGGAGATAATTAGGATTTTAAAAAAGATGATAAATGTGAACCAACTAACCCAAATTACCGACCTATCACGATAATTCCTATAGTATCCAAAAATCAATTGTATGAATATTATGAACATAACAAGCTGTTCTGGCAATCTCAATTTGGCTTCAGGAAGGCCTCATCAATGGGAAAAGTTGTCTGTGACCTGGTGCGGTGTGCGGTAGGGGGATTAGAGCATTTGGGAAAGCGAGCTTCTATGATCTTTCGATGATCTTTGATTGCATATGGCATGAGATAAATTAAAATATTATGATCTCTCAGATCTTAAATCTACATCAATGACATCGATGTTGCAGTGGAAAGCTTTATTCATTTAGTTGATGACACTTTAATCATATATAACTGCATATGAAACTCTAGAGAGGGAGATGGAGGGAATGAGTTCAGTGCAAACTCACTTCTACTAATTAAGGGCAAAAATGAAAAAATCATCTTTACACACACCTGGACTTGAGTATGAACTCCCTCGCACTTTTTTCGGTAAAGACGAATCCAAAGAGAGATAGAAACATTGAGTAGGTACGTCGTAAATATCGCTCGTAATATTTTCGAAGAATACTGTATAGAGTAATATTTATTTCCTTTAACTGAAATTTAATAAGAACACGTACCAGGCATTTTTCTTTATTTTATCCATAAGAAATAACACGATTGACAGTAAGAAAACTAGTAGGCTATATTTACTAAAAAAATAATATCTGAAAGAAATAGATAGCAAAATATATAGGTAATATAAAAAACAAAAAGAAAAGTCTTTTTTATCAAAATAAAACGCTAACTTAATGCGTATCTTTATTGCCCTATAATGTTCCGAATTAGAACAGGTGAAAAAACATTTATTATATAGGTAACAGGATTCAGAATTATTAAATATACATTGAAAACATTTTTAAATAGTTTCGCATAAATAACAATAAACTAAATACATATTATTTTAAATAGAAAATTACTCGAAAAATTTTAAAATATAAATCAAATAGTAGGTATGTACGTATATGTATAACCAATACCAATGCGATCCTCATCAGCAGTAAGATTATACAGGTATTATACGAGGCAGAAAAAAAGATAGGAATTTTTTTATTCCTCTTTAGCCACGGATACTTTTCCTTCAAGATCCTGTGTTCGATGGTTAAGTCGTTTTATATGTTTGTCTTTCTTTGAATTTTCTTTGGTGAGAGTATTTATATCGTTTTCTAATTCTTCAACTCTTTCTCTATGTTGACGCTTCAGCTTTGAAATTTGTTCGTCCTTTTTAAGGGATTCCGATTGATATTTTCCCAACGAATCTGTTAATTTCTTCATAATACATTAATCATTATTTGTTCGTTGTTGTTAAGTCGGACAAAAGTATATTATTGTTTTCTGAGCAAGAGCTATTGCACGTGCTTCGGTAGAAGATAGTACACCACATTTTTTTGCATAATATGACTTCGTTTCACAGGTCACATGAGGTTCCAAAACAATCTTCCTCCAGCTTATTTTTCATAGTACAAACTTGTTGACAATTCGAATAAACTAGGTTGACAGTTCGACAAAGCGACAATCAAAAGCAAAAACGATTAGTAATCATTTAGTACTTTAAGCCACAATTTAAGTCCACTCGAAAATAATAAGTAATTAATCAAGATTTGTGGATTTAAATAAAAAATTCAAATTTATCAATATGGGCAGTAAATGTACAAAATGTAGCGCAATTGTTGCTCGTAGACAATCCATGAGGCAAGCTTTCTTCAAGGCAGTATCAAATAAAAGAAAAGGCTTCAGACCTAATTCTGCCTCTGTACTCAGGAAATATAATAGCGAACTTATATTCAACGAAACATAGCTAGTCCAACCCTAGCAAAATATTTCAAAGAACTACTAAATGTAAAACACGAAGAAAGACACAGAGCATACATATATCTGACAGAAGACCTATCAGTAGATGATCCAACATTGGATGAAATAATCAACAAACTGAAAAAGTCAAAAGCACCGGGCTCTGACAATATACCCGGCGAATGTCTTAAGTACGTGGGAGAGACTCTGCATAAACAATTACACAAATTAATCACATACGGATAGAAGAGGAAATAGCAACAAAATGGCAAGAAAATATCATAATACTTATCCACAAAAAGGGAGACAAACCCAAGTGCTCCAATTACCGAGAAATCTCTCTAATTAACACCGCTTATAAAATAATATCGAATATCCTATTAAAAAGAGTGGACCCATTTGTGGAAAGTTTCCTAGAATACCAAACCAGCTTCAGAAATAATAGATCGACCATCGATCAGCGCTTTAAGACAACTACTCGAGAAAGGGTGGAAATTCAATAGACTCACCCATAACCTCTTTATTGATTTCCGACAAGCATATGACAGTATTAAGGGGGAGCCGGTATGGAATGACATGGCAGAACTCTTTGTCCCGAAAAAACTTATCCGGCTCGTTAAGACACATGTAAATCGCTGTAAATCCAGAGTACGAGTACACAATCAACTTTCAGAACTATTTGAAATAGACTCTGGACTAAAGCAATGGGACGGGTTATCATCCCTCCTCTTTAATATACTTCTGGAAATGGAGTCGATTGGAAGATGAATCCGTTTGGAGCGCGCTCTTGACAGTTGTGGTATATAGGCTTTGTTGGGGGAACTAAGTATATGTACATTACTAAGCAAAAGAAACGGGACAGAATATGACAAAATGTTACCATGGACTCCTACAACTATGAAAGAGTGGAACACTTTAAATATCTCGGAGCGACAATCACCGCAGACAACGATATGACAGCGAAGATTAAAAGCAGAATTCAGTCTGCAAATAGATGTGTGTATAGCCTCATCAACACGATTAAGTCCAAGAGCTTAACACGAATTTCGAAAAATAGGTTATATAGATTAGTGATCAGACGAATACTTCTGTATGGATCCGAGACATCGACGATGAGGAAAATAATGGAAAGGAAACTTAGATGTTTTAAGAGAAGGACTCTCAGAAGGATCCTCGAACTCTATTACCATTTGAACACGAATCAATACCGAATGAGAACAAATAACGAACTCAAACAGATTTATAATACTAGCGACACCGTTCAAGAAATCAAATCCCAACGCCTAAGATGGGTTGGCAATGTTCGTAGGCTAACTAATAACCGTCTTGCCAAACTAATCTGGGAGCAAGCCCCGCCACGGAAAAGACATCTAGGATAGAGACACAATATTCGGACAGATCTAGCTGCAATGAACTTACCTACAGACTTAACTCTCATGGATGACCGAGTGAAATAGAAACAAATTGTGTAGTAAACTAAGACACCCACCCGGATTGTAGCGCTTCAAGAAGAAGGAGATGCTCATGTTTACTAATCCACAATGGAATGTGTGTTTATTGCCGAATTCGTTTGAAGTTTAATTAAATATGAATATCGACTGCCTAGTTCTAACACGACGTATCCCTTAAAACTAAATTTCATAGGAGACTAAACAACTATTTATTTCTGATACAACTAATAAATTCTTAGTTTATAACTTTTCGTTGCGAGTCTAATGTTTTACTTTTTTAATAAAATAGTAACAAATAACAAAAAAAACATTTGTGTAGCTTACGATATATTGGTATTTCGGGCTTTTAGGGGATACGTCCTATTATCCTTAAAAGATTGGATACGTCTGGTGTTAAGGAATCATTAGATGAATAAGCTTATAAGAAAAGCTATATTTCTTAAAAAATAAAAAACCACTTTTATATAATATTGTTACGTTTTTCCCGTGGGTTCTTAACAGAATTACAACTTTGCTATTTTCAACTAATATTCTCTTTATTCACTACCACTGTATACAATTTAACACTCTATACTACTCTTATAACTTTACCACGAATATCTATTCCACACTCAATGATTAACTGAACTGAACTGAACTCTCCGACTGACTGACTAACATTCGCCTTAGGTCTGCTTATATATAATCTTAAATCTATCACGAATATTCGGGAAGTATTCCGAGGCCACTCTATATGATCTCGACGAGGCCATCGAGATAATTCCAGCGATCCCGAAACTTCGCGTCCGGCCGGGCGATGAGTCATACAGACCAAGAAGCGAGGGGCACGGCGGCTAGTTGTATAGGGTAGCACAAAAACGTTCGGATGGTTGTTAGGCTAGCCGTAACATTGCCTCCCTCTTAATTCTGATCGTCCCGATCAGCTACTTCATGTCCGTGATATGCTTTCAACCTGTCGAGGTGGACAACTTTCAGTTTGCTCCTGGGGCTACGCTGAATGCTATACACAACGTCATTAATTCTTTTGATGACCGTATAGGGTCCTTCCCATACTGGTGTTAGCTTGGGAGATCTTCCGGTCTTCCTTTGCGGGTTATATAACCAGACTTTATCGTTCATCCGAAATCCCCTATAGTTAGCTTGGAGATCATATCGAGCCTTCATTCGATCACTAGCGAGACGTTCAAACGGTAGTCCCACATCATTCTGTTTCATCTTCCCACTGGATCTTGTCTGAGGTCCTTGACTTGAGGCACAGGTTGAACACTGCTGGCACCATGATTTCACATCCTGGCAGTAGTTGATCCAGTAAAATCTGTCGCGGATCTTGTCAATCATTTTGTTCACTCCGAGATGAGCACCAAACTTTCTATTATGTACTTCGTCCAGAACTTCCGCTACCCTCTTCCTTAGTACCACTAACTGCGTCTTCACTACTTTGCCATCGGCGCTTTCCCAGGCTCGTTTAAGGAGTCCATTTTCAACTACCAGGGAGGCCCACTGAGCCCACAGAGATTTAAAAGTAGATCCCTTAGTTGAAATATCTCTCCAGCTTGGTCTTGGTTGACGTTCTTCCTTAGCTTTTAGTAGCAGTGCTATTTCATTATCCTTAAGCTGATCTTTCTTTAGTTGCTCTGTGGTCCACTGCTGATCAACCTTAAACTTGATTCGCCTAATGGGAGTGATTCCTTCTCGTTGGTCAATTCTTTGGCGATGTTTATAATTATCCTCACATGACCTTCTGGATAAAGCATCTGTATTACTATGCCATCTTCCTTCCCTGTGCTTAGCCTTAAAGTTATATTGTTTCAACTGTTCCTGACTTGGCTTTGAACTGCTGTTTTCTCTGGATGGAGCTGTAGGTCGTAGTTGTACTCGACAGTCTCTCTTAAAATGCCCAATGTTGCTACATATATAGCACTGATTTGAAACATTTCGGTTACGTGACCTATCTTCTAGTGGCTCCCGGAATCTTTGTACTTGACAGTCCCTTTTGAAATGTCCAGTCCTGCCGCATCTATAGCACTGATTTATAGCCTTTTGATTACATGGTCTAACTTCTGTTGGCTCCAGGTATATCCGTACTTGACATTCCCTTTTGAAATGTCCAGTCTTTGCACATCTATAGCACTGATTTGATGCATTTCGGCTATGTGGCCTATCTTCTATTGGCTCCTGGAATCTTTGTACTCGACAGTCCCTTTTGAAGTGTCCAGTCTTGCCACATCTATAGCACTGATTACGGTTGTATGGCCTAACTTCTAGTGACCCCCGGAATCTCCCTGTGGCCTGAAGAACTTCGGTTAATTTCTTCAAAATACCGCCCATTTCAGTTAGTTCACAATTGTTCACCAAATTTTCTTCCTTGACGGATACTTCCCTGATTGCTGGCTTGGAGATGTTACAGGCGGCCTCGATTTCCAGAGCTCTACCCAAAACTTCACGGCTGCTATCAAATTTGGCTAGACGTAACATCTTCTGAGTTTCTGGATCTCTGACACCGTCCACGAAATATTCAGCAACAAGTTCCTCTTGAAATTCTTCTGTTGCTCCCGGATAGGCCAACTGAACGAGACGTCTGACGTCTGCCTCAAACTCTTGCAGGTTTTCACCAGGCTTCTGATGTCGGGACTTAACTTGTGCCTGATACAGTTGTCTTCTATGTTGGTCTCCGAATCGTCTCTCCAGGGCAGCTGCAAGTATGTCATATTTCCCTTGTTGGCTGATAGGAATGGTCTGAAGTAGTTCCAGGGCAGACCCACGAAGCGCTACCACTAGTGATGTAGCCATTTCTTCGTTATTCCAACCGTTGGCAACAGCAGTCAAATTGCCTTCTGTACATTGTCCAGGATGTCATCTTTCCAGTCATAAAATGATACCAAATACAATATTTAAAACACTGTCAAACTACTAAACAATAGTATATAAAAGAAGCAAAAGCACGACACGACATAAAAATCAATATTTTTAGTTTTTATAAAGTCATAATTCGAAAATACTTAAACGCATTGTCTCAAAAATATTAATTTACATGTGATTTATTTGTACAAACTTGTCCATGCCTAATCTCTGTTAAAGATTGAGTATGTTTTTGTATTCGTACGATTTCAAGCGAGAGGAATCCACAAAATCGCTGTTTTCTTTGTTGCTATGACTTCTCTAATCTTTATGTCTCTTTGTTATACCTTCCATTAAATTTGTTGGGTTTCAGTTCAGAAAAAAGGGTTGGTCAATAGAAAAAGCTTGTGCACATATTTTACTAGGGGGAGTTAAAATCATAAAAGGTTGGAAAATAATCAAATTGAGCGTATGAAAAATCCTTTGATGTAGTTGATTAATTTATGTACCCTAATATTTCATCAAGGAATTAAAAAACCAGAGAATTATTCGTTAAATTCGAAGCTATAAAATCCTAAATGCTTTTATCTTTTTTCCCAGCGTTATTCACAATCTTGATTTGAAAACGATATTAATAAAAAAAGCCGAAAATGCTCGGGAATAAATTACCTCCTTTATATATATAGGGCTCCTTTCAAAAACATTGGAGAAAAATTAATTGTATTTCAAAAGGAAAGGATTTGTGAAATCCTATTTTAATTAAAACGTGGTTTTATTTTTTTTTATTTGTAATAATCTGATAATACAAATATCCTCGAAAAACTTTAATGCCCTTATCTAATTATTTTTTTGGGGATAGAAACTACTAGAACTTTGGACTCTTTCCAAGCTTCAACAATATCATTGCTCCAAAAATTGTACAGTTTTGAATGAAAATCCTGTTATTGATCTGATGGTCATTAAAATTAAATCTGAACTCAAAAATTACCAAACCTAGTGGTGTTAACGTGTGCATCGTGAAAGCTTCCTATACGATTTTATTAGAAGGAAATTAGAGTTGATAACTCCTTTTAAAGTCATAAGCCTTCCATGGGTCCCCATTTCGTTCATCTCGAATCAGTAATATGAGAAATTTCCGTATTACTAAAGCATAACTTCGTTAATACTTCATTAGATTCTTTCGTAGAACCAAACAATTAAACGACCCTAGTTGGACATCAATATTTTTTTTACAAATATTTGGATAACCATTCTTTACTGAGGGCTAAAAAGTCCTAGGAAGGTTGGACAAGTATTATTTAATGGCATTGAGAAACCTTTTTGTGAAAAATTTTGTACGGATTTATGTACTTACTTATCTCAAATCTCCACTAAGAATTTGAAACATGGGAAACCATCCACATTTGCCTCAAAACGACAAAGCCTACATAATCTTACCTTATATCCAGCATTATATATTTATATTATTTGCCATCGATATAAACGTGTCCGTAAAATGTCCCGTATACAAGTAATATTCTTTCAAACACATACAATTAATTTCTGCAAGAAATTTCCCAATTTTTCATAAGACAGAGATTTGTTGGATTCTCTTCCATCCTTAAACGTATTTTTTAATTTGTCCCGATATGCATGTGATATGTATGAGAAATACAGTTAGTTTTTAGGAAAAGTATGTGATTTTTTTTTATTTTCCTTTCACGCAAGAAATTTTAAAATATTCATTACGTCACCTTCATTATATAATATACAGGGTGTCTATACTACTCAACGATCGGTGCGTGTACGAAAAAAGACGTTATTCGAAAGTTCATTCTAGAGCGAGGCAGTCCACCACATAAACGGGTCCCATAAGAGCGACGTCTTAGGTGTTCGCAACTAAATCGTATGTTGATGAGCTTGTGTCTGACGGGTGTTTCTGTTTGGCACAACTTTGAGCGGAATCATAAGTGCCAGCTCGTTCGAACACCGATGTTCAAGGCTATCAAGTTCTTTAGTCAACCCCATCCATAAGACGGACTGCTCTTCTCTATATGGAGTCCAATATCTTAAGCAAGTGTTTGGGTGCCCGGCTCCACACATGGGAACAGTATTCCAGAGATGGTCGTATGTAGGCCTTATAGAACAGAAAGAGCTGATCAGGTGTATATAACATTTTTGCCCTATAAGGTGCCTCTGGCTTTTGTGCTGCTGCCTTAGCGATTTTGGTGACGTGATTACGCCAAGACATGTTTTTTTCTACGTTGATGCCCAGCAAGCTTAAGGATGAGGCCAGAGTCAGTGTTTGTCCTGTCATTGATAAGTCAGGTCCTACGGTGTTTGCTTCTTTTGAGAAGATAGCTGCTTGAGTCTTTTCTGCGTTAAACTGGACCTTGTTTTCCTCACCCGATTCCACGATGGCGTTTATATCCTCATTGATGGCAGCAATCTGATTTTCTCGCTTGCGACATGAGTGAGGATATAAGAGTACTGTCGTCTGCCAATCTGTAAATATAATTGTTTGTTCTGTCTAAGTGTTCGTTGATATAGAGCAGGAACAGTGTGTTAGATAATATACAAACTTGAGGAACTCCGGTATTGATTTTAAATTCCTCCTAGAGATCCCCATCTCGGATGCTTCGATCCCTTAAGAAATTGGAAAGCCATAAAAGCAGTGCTGTCAATTTGCTTGATAATCCGTCATGCCAAACCCTATCAAATGCTTTGGATATCTCGAGAGCCACTGCTTTGGATTCGCCGTAGCTCTCGATGGCTTTGGTCCACAGGTAGGTCACGTAAGTAAGTCCGTTGATCTGTGCTTGCGGAAGCCATACTGGCTGGGTATCGCTTATATGCCTAGCGATTCGGGATATTTTAAGAGCTGATCGTTGATCAGTTTCTCCATGACTTTTGATATGATGGGAATGTAGTTATTTGGAATTGCTCTTTACCTTTCTTCGGGATAGGTTGCACCTGAGCGCATTTTCATCTAAAAGGAAACGAAAAGCGTGCAGTTGTATATCATAGGGAAAAAAGCCTGCATAGTGGGGTTGATGATTCAGCAGCACATTTTTGAAGCACTATTGCGGTAACGCCATCCGGTCCTGTGGCCTTGTTAGTGTCTAGGCTTTTGAGTATTTGTGTCTTTTCGCGTTGGCGAAATACCAGACCTGGCAATGAGGAATTCACTCTCGGGATAGTTGCTGGTGTCTTTCCTTCAGGGTAGAATTTGATGCACATATTTCCGCAAGAATGTTCGCCTTTTCTTTGACCCTTTCCGCTAGCCATCATCTTCAGTTAGTGAAGGGATTGACGTCTTTCAGAAACCCTGATTGACGGCTTTGGCAACTGACCAACATTATCTTGATCCCATAGGATAGTTGAGAAGCTTGCTCTTGATCTGGCCGTTGTATCCCTCCTTGCTCTCGTCGGACGATTCCGCTTGCTTTCTACTGTTTCTAGTCGTGATGACTTATTTCGAATTTTGGCTGTCAGATCTCGGCGTCATATCGGGTAGGAAGCATTTTTAGCATTGACCGCTCTTGAGCAATTTTCCCAACCCATGGATTACTGCTTGAGATGCGTTTCATAGAAGAGGGGATGAAAGCTTCCATACCAGCTGGGATAACTTGAGTTATCTCATGATCGGTTTTCCTATTCCTTTCAGTTTGAGGGAGACAGCTGATGTTGTGTTTTTTAAATAATACACGCGAATTTCACAATAATCGTCATCAAAAAACATAATAGGAGAGAAATCTGTTGATTCAGATATACGTGGTTTTAGAAGCAAGCAAAATACAGAAGGCAATAATTATTGTGTGGTTTCAATGTCAAAAAATATAGTGACGTGGCATATCTGTTTCTAGACACATTATCTGAGAAATCTTCCGGGAATTCGCCGGGGAAATGATATGTTGAAACGAAGTCTTTATCTAAAAATTAACAAAGATATCACCCCTCTAAAATCACTTATTTATTTTTTTCTACACACATGTTAAAAATGGAACTTTTAGCACTGTCTACTAGCCTTAAAAATGTTACTTTAAGGCACTAGTGCCTTAAAATACCTACTTTAAGACACCAGTGTTACAGTTAAAAGTAAAATGTCAATTTAAAGAAAAAAAAACGTCAAAAAAACGTTTCTATTTTATCTACTTACACTTATGGAACAATTTAAACAACTTGAAAAATGAATATCTTCCTCAGTTCTGCCGTTCTTCGTGGTTGAGTAGAATTGAACAGAAACAACAGCATGTCTAGTTGATGTTGAAGCTGATGTCGTTTGTACTGTAAGCAATTTTCGAGTAATAGAATTTTTATTTTCCAAGGAATCCATGATGTACCCTTCTGCAACGGTTGAGGTTTTCCATCTCCCATGCCGCTTAATTGTCGTCAAATTTGCTCCAGCATCGGCAAGTAAGCTCGCAGAGGAACGGCGAAAGCAATGTCCCTTATAGAGTCTTGAATTTGGAAGTTGCAGAAATCTTGCTATCCCAGCAAGAAATTCTCTCAACATATTAATTCCGATCGGATTATTTTAATCATATCATATCATATCAGTTCTCAGTTTAGTTTCAGTCTCAGTCAAAATATCCGTTTTGCGTACGTTTTTACACGATCCGTTCAGTTCAACACAGTGGTGGTGTCAGTTTGTGTTCAGTTTTTTGGTTGCGTCTCATAATGTACGCGTGTGAATGTGAAGCGCGTAAGCAGTCTTTCTAATATTTGCATTGTGATACTTTAGGTTAGACCACACGATAGAAGTGGAAACTTCAACAAGCGGGGTCATCGTTTGTCAGAATTTCGATCCAAGCCTGCAGAGATACGGGCGAAAAACGTTTTTCCCCCCAAAATTCCTCTTAAGTTAGAGCCCCGTTCCCTCTCGTATGGCTCCCCCCATGAGGCGCACCTACCATAAAAATTTCGATCCCGTACCTCTTCCCGTTCTCCCGAAATTAATTGTTTAAGTTTTTGCTTCTCCCCCTCCCCTGTCCAAATGGGGGGGAAGGGTCGTGTTTTCGTCCAGGATCTTCTTTTTACCCTGGCTACATCCCCTGAAAATTTCGGCCCTCTACCTATACGGGAACATGCCAGGCAGTAATAATTATAACAGCGTATTCAGCGTTACATATCCGAGCGTGACGCGTGACGGCTCGGTCTCATTCAACTCCCACAAAAAAGGTGCTGAGCGCGCCTAAAGAAGTGTTCACTTCAAAAACAACGAACAAGAACGGACAGATGACAAACTGAAGCATCATGAGTTTGTTTACACACAGGAATTCTTAGAACTGAAATGAAACAAATAAGTTTGTACATCCCGTCAGTTCTCCGTCTCCGCTTGGGTTTCCTTTCAGTTTTTATCTTTTTACATGTAGGAAAAAGGACAGTTTTTTTCAGTTCGATATGATCGTGTAAAATGCCTTTTTATAGGAAGAGCCGCCGATGTCCGGCATCTGCTGGACGAAGATCAATATATTTTCGATAAAAATGCAAATACAATTTTCCAACGATTGTGAAATTTCGTGGTACCTTGGATTTGGTATCTGATATTTTAATAACTGATGATGTCTCCATATCTTCCACGTTGTCAAAAGTCAACTGACAAAACTCCTCCCGGCGGCAGGCACCAAATACTCCTACAATCGTAGCTACTTTCATCAGAAGGTACTCATCGTCCGGTGCACACTTCAGAAACTGTACAATTTGGTCTCTAGTAAAAATTTTTGATGTTTTGGCCTGGTAACCCTCTCCTTGACGCTTCAAGTAGGCAATCAGTATAAAATATTTGCTGATATCTACGGCGTTATTTATATGTAGCATAGCTTTGATCATTGAATAATAGGACCAAAGAGAAGATGACTTCCATACCTTTGCCTTTTCCTCAAAATAGGCCAGGAATATGTTTTCGGAATACTTCCAGGAACGCCTTTGTTTTCACACCAATTTATAAATTTATTATGAGCAATCTCATATTGAATTCTTGATTTTCGTGGCAGTAAATCCAAGGTAGCTCTGTTAGCAGCTTCTTCTATGTTTTAAAGTGGATCGATTTCTTGCATTTCTTGCATTTTTGGTAAATCACAGCCAGCGCTAGCATTTTAATAAAACTGACAGGACCTTTCATATTTTCAATTTTCAATGATGGCTGCTAGCTTTTATTGACAAATGTCAACTTCGATAATATAATATTAATATACGATGCTATTAGAAACTACCGGGATGTAAGAGATTTTAATTTTTGTATGCTTTTTATTGCCGTGGGTAGATATCATATTGTATGATATTTGTGTTAAAAGAATTTTTTTCGGCAACCGTCCGGGAAGTACCCACTTCCCGGACGCTTTTTCTTTGAGAAAGTAGCATTTTTCCGGCCTAGTCCGGGAAGTGCGTACTTCCCGGACTAGGCCGGGAAGAATCACATCATTGTTGTATGAAAATCTTGGTAGGAGGTATGGTTTTGATAAATGCAGTTGATCATTCATTACCATAGCAGCGAAATAACGACTGACACCTATTTGACAAGAAATTAGTTGACATTTTGATTTTTGAAAGTTTGCATGGTTTGATCGCATTCATCGTGACAAACTGTGGAAAGCAGCAGCGATAGGGAGTTTGAAAATGTGCCTTAGAAAAATAATAAAGAAATGTGTTTCATTGATTCATTATTCTACACGGTTGCCGAAAAAACAGTGTACGCAACACGTCCGAAAATAGTTATTTGTGTATTTAGAGCGCAAGCGGAGTGCAGTAATCTTTCGAAAACGGCAATCTTACTTTGCACTCGAAAAACACACAGAACTTTTTCTACAGCCGCATTTTTGTAAATTAAATTCACATTTTTCTCTATACTTATTCTGAAATTTGCAAATGACTGTCAGTTTTGACATATTATGTTCGGGCATAATTAGAACAGGAGTGCCAGCAACAAACTGTAACAAACGTACGACTGTCATTTATTTATCTTCGGTTTCCATGACCATTCAGCACACTAGACGGAAAAAGTGAGAATTTCCTTTTCCATGTTCGCGCTAGAGCGCAAAATAAGGATCCACGGCATTTGTCGATTTTGCGATTTCATTTGAATTTAGTATTTAGTTATTTTGCGCGCAGCTGTAGAAAATAGTTTTTTCCGTACTTGTTACGTAAATTACTATTAAGACACTTATGTGATTTTCAAATTTCCACATGCGTGCCTTAAAAATTTACTTTCAACACTTATATCGTAAATAACTATTTAAACAACCAAGAGAGAAGAGTGATGGTATCACGCTAAAACGGCTCAGTCAACATCCTCTGAACTAGAAGGCTTGAAATCTAAGTCTAAGATGGCGTCGCGGGTAGCAAGCAGGCTCTGACAATGGGAAACGTATTAGTTCATATATAAACTACTCTTGTTACTTTTTGACCTCTAAAACTATCTACCTAAAGTATTTTTTTTTACTACTAACATGATAAATCACCATTATTTACTCCATTCCTCAAATGAGAACTAACATTTCTCACCCTAGGTAAATAATAATATTTAAAAAAACCTAGGTCAATAATGAAACGGAAACGGAAAATGTCAAAATGTCAAACTTGTTAGTTTGAGAACTAGTTGTCATTTCGGATTATTTGAAAAATGACTAGGAAATGATTAATTTCAAAATCTAATCAATTCAAATAATGATAAGGATTGTATCAGTGCTATTAGTAAAAAAATTATATACAGTATGACTCACTTTTCATGACTCCACATAATATTCTTATTAATAATGCGATTTTGTCAAAATTTAGATGGAAAGAAGGTACTTTGTATGTATGGAGCTGTCAGGAGATTATTAGCGTTTTTTGGCGCGTAACCACGGTTAACTACAAGTAATACTGAAGTAAGTGCCAAGCGGGCACCCCACCACAAATTGTACTGTCTGCTTCTGCCTTCGCCACAATACCGTAGTTAGATCTTGCATTGCTAGAAAAGAATATAGATATTTTGCATATTTATTTGAAAATGATCAGTGCAGAACGTGTACTCATATTTTTATTGACAGAATGGTGGCCTCTGGAGATAAGCAAACAAATGGTATTTTTTCGATGAATATGTTCAGGATACTTTCTGCTGCCCAAATCCCATTTAGGGCACATTTGTGTAGGAATTCCGATGCGTATGAGGCTTCTATAGAAGAATTTAATTTACAAACTTGTTCAGAATGGAAAAACAAACATTTCACATGTTTAACGTTTCAAAATTAATCCGCCATGACTCCATCAAACCTCGAGTACCACACCTCGTCACGTATGTAAGTTGTAGTAAGCCGTAGTTGAAAAATGATGATGTAATAGTGACGTCACGAAACTTCCCCTCACTTACCACAATTAAATTAATCCTCGTGAAAACAAAGTAGTATCCTGTAGTATGCCGTGGTTAATTGTAGTTAGCTCGCGAAAAAACGCTTCTTGTTACGATATCTGTCAGTTAGACAACTGAACTTCCAGGCTACTTGATATTTCGAACTATTTGAAAAATAAGTGGAAAATGACTAATATAAAAATCAAATCGAATCAAATATGGTAATATATCAGTGTTAGTAGTAAAAAAAATTCTATATATACCTCGGTTGAGAAGGCCATTATTAACCTCGCACATTATATCCTTCGGCGCTACGCGCCTCAGGATATAAAAGTGCTCGGTAAATAATGGCTTACTACTCAACCTAGGTATATAATATACTATTAATAGTTAATTGTCATTTACTAAAATAGCAACAAAAAATCGTTTGGGAGCCATTCCCAATTATTATAATAAGTAGTTTAAATATTTTAATATACGGACTATGGCTATAGGATTATAAATATACAGTGGTTTATTTGAAATATATATCGAGGTATATATAAACTAAAACAATAATACATAGTTCCTTAGAACTGCATAGAAAATTTACATGCTTATTATATCTAAAATAAAATGTTACAAAATAGGGTGGTCATTTTTAGAAGTAGTTTTTAATAAAAATATTTGTTCCTTCAAAAATGTAATAGAATTCTTTTTAGCTGGGATTTGATCTGTTGAGATGTTAAAATATCACTTACAATGTTTAAATTGTCTTCTACAGAACGTCGTTCGGTATGTTGTGTTAGAAAATAAGCAGCTTCCATAAGAAATTTCTCCCCAACATTCACTTTCTTTTTTATGAATGGGAATATTGTCGCAGGCGAATGCGATAATCCCATGGATAAGAAGAGGGTATTTTACACATAAGTAGTAGCATTCAACATTTTTTCTACTACCGAAAAATAAGAAAGAATAAAAATATTAAATTACTTTATGCACTAGTGCGAAAAAAAAAATACTTCAGGCACTAGTGTGTAAAATTAATTATTTTACGCACTGCTCTAAATATTCAAAAATACACCAGATTTACTTTACGCACTAGTGCGTAAAGTAATTTAATTTAGGCACTGCATAAAAAAGGTTGATTTTGCGAATCTTGGAGTAAAGTGAGTATTTTCCGCACGTTAGTAGAAAAAGACAATTAAGTTTAAATGAGCTTATCAATATTAATAAAACATATGTTATGTTTGCCCATTGTTATCAGCTAGCATTTATTAAGCTGGGTTTTTATTATTTTCCTGTAAGCTTCATTGAGTGATGAGAAAGATTTATTAATTTGATACGCTTTGACAATCACAACACTAAGCTAAAACTTTGTCAATTTGCTGGTACTCTAATGTTTGCCTTTTTTTGCTTGGCGGTACTCTCTTTTAGATCTTTGGTTTTGATAGGTAGCTGGCAAAATTAGGCAAGATTCTTCGTACTGCACCGAAGTTTTAAAAATAATTATCAAAAAAAATGGTATTTGTATTCCATAATATTTCATAATTTCATTGGGCCTAAAGTGGCGTCACACACCTAAAATAATTATTTACTTTAATTGCCTGCGTTAGATCAGGACCTCGGTCAAGACAGTCATTGAATAGAATACAACCACCCTAGAGGTAAAATAAGCAGGTATTGCAAAGCATTTCTTAGGTAAAAAATAGAAAAGTCACACAATTAATTAATATCGAATGTTGTGCACGAAATGTTAGACACAGCTTATAAAAATACAGTGTGTTTGACTATTCACTGTCTATATAAATGGAAAAATAAAACTTACCCGAGTATTCTTGGTTAGAACAATTGATTGTTCTCTCTTAATTGAATTTACCTATTGCTGTCTCAATCAGCCTTCTTATGGAAATGAAAAAGTTGCTGCTCAGCTACATTCGAGAACACAACAGGTTAACGCCATGGTTTTAAGTTACTCAACACCATTATACACAATTCTTTAAAAGTCAATGTTCTTAATTAATCAAAGCTAAAACTCGATTTAAATATTATAACAAGTACTTAAAATCACCCTACAACCCCTAATCAATATTCAATAACGCTACAAATAAAAAGCGTTTAGGTATCTTAAGTAAAACTGAGTTATTAAAATCAAACTTCCGATGTCCGGCTGTAGCCTAAAAAGAACCTGTGGTTACCTAGAACTTATTATATGTCGAGTTAAAAGGCAGTCAAAGTAAATAGATAAGTATGCATAATTATTATAAAGCCACAAAATAAAAACCTTAAGGGCTTGTTTGTTTACTTCAGGCAGACAGTTTGTGAATATTAAAATTTCAGTTATTTTAGATATTACTAGGTGTAATCAGCTCTGAAATAGATATTTGTGGAAACATATCTTGTATCAGTGGAATTAGTCCATAACTATAAGTATTTAATTGTATAATGTAGAATGATTAGGAAGTATAGTGTAGTAGGGTTGGTTAAGAGTCTATATCCACGAACACAGGGCAATGTTCTTGCCATTATCACAATAAATTCCTTGCTTTGTATAAGTTGTTCACTGCAATTGCAGAACTCGCATAGACTGACCTGCCCGCGTCATCGGAGTGCCATGCTTCAGCGTTCTTTTACTTATAATTTCGTTAGATGCTATAATTCTCTTCCCGCAGAACTACAGAACATTAATAACATTCAATCATTTGAGATTTTGTTCAAAAATTTCCTTTTTAACTAATAATGGTGTAACCTTTCCTTTCTAGTTGACTTTTAGATTGGCAGGTGTAGGTACTTATTTATTAGTTTGAACTGGTGTAGTTTATTGGTTGGTTTTTGCTTTCTGCTATTTTCCTGTGTTTATTTTCATTCTTTTTTAAAATATTGACAAGAATTAATCTGCATGAACTAATTTATTAATTTGCGCTTATTTAATTTAATTTACTATATAATTTATTTGTAGTGTGCATTTGTGGTTCAGTAGAGTAGCTACTAAAACTAGACTGCGCCACTGGTGTGTGCTTTAACTTGTCTATTGTAAATTACAATTGTATTAGTTCTTTTTGAAATATAAGTCATTTATTATTATTATTATTATTATTATTATTATCATTATTATTATTATTATTATTATTATTATTATTATTATAATTATTATTATTATTATTATTATTATTATTATCATTCGAGTCTCCACTCCTGGTGGGTACAGACACAAGTGTTGGCAGCTGCAAGTGGTTATCTATATCGAAGAATTTAAAAAGGAGCGTACAGTTGAGGTAGTGCATAGTATCACGGCTTTTTGGATAGCTGCAATTTTATTTATAATACCGAGCTTAGTTAGATTGGCTGTTAGACTTTTAGGAACTATACCATGACGGTCGCGGAAATTATTAGTGGGATCACAATTACATTTTCTTGGTGCCACATTTCTGCTGGATCTCTTGCCCCAGCTGCTGCTATTTCCCCTCTTTCTCGGCAAAGCAGTTTCGAATATTGTGACTGTTGGGGATCCCTATGTCAATCAGAGACGTTTCCTCTGAGAGTTTGTCGATTAAGATGATATCCGGCCTGTTGTGGACGATTGTTCGGTTCGTTAGGACAGGCCGGTCCCAGTACAATCTATGAGTGTCATTTCCCATGATAGCATTGGGGATGTACTGGTAGTAAGGCACCTGTTCCCCCAGCAAACCGTGCCGCCGCGCCAGCTCTTGGTGTACAATTTTAGCTACCTGATTTTGCCTATTAAGGTATTCAGTTGCTGCTAATGTTTGGCAAGCCCCAGTTTTATGCTGAATGGTTTCGGTCGTCTGGCGGCGTCTCCTACACAGGTCATCCTCTACATTGGCCCTCATGATGTATCTGAGGTAATTTTTGATGGCAATAACCTGGTCTTGAATGGCTATCATGAACCCCTCCGTCTAAGCATAGAGGTCAGCACGTTCCAACCAACAACAAGAGGATTTAAAGTCGATGTGCGGCTGACTGAGTTCGTTCGCATACCTCCCATGGAGTGGCTTCGACAGCCATCCCTGCCTTTTTTGTTATACGTAGGTAGCATCAGTTTCAAGGTTATTGCCATTATAATGGAGTAGGTAAGTCCAATGGAGTGTATTATTATTATTATTATTATTATTATTATTATTATTATTATTATTA
>MU185400.1:0-35992 GCA_016904865.1 Pissodes strobi | reverse complement strand
TTATTATTATTATTATTATTATTATTATTATTATTATTATTATTATTCAATGATTCACAAGTTTTCGGCTTGGTTATACGACTCGATGCGGACTATGTCAAGCACCGAACTTTCTATTGTAAGTGTATGGAGATATATATCATGACTGTATGTTCAGAAACGCTCTAACTATAGAGCAGGTGTCGAGTACAACTGATTTTTGGAGGGTGATGTACTTTAGTTGGTTTAGCCCTATTTTCCCTACATATTTGTGGAGGGATTTGGGAATGATGCCAGTTGCTGAAATTACTATTGGTATAATTATAAGTTTATCCTGATGCCTGATGCATATTTTTAACTTCATCGGCCAGAGGTAACTATTTTTGAATCTTTTCACTTTCTTTTCTTTGAAAATTGGTTGTGTTTGGTATAGTAATATCAATAAGGTTAGTGGTCTTTGTTGGCTTATGTGTTAGTGTGATACTTCTTTTCCAGTACATCTTTACCTCATTATTCTCTATTGCTTTATCCGGAGTGTATATGTAATAGGGTGTGTGTTGTACAGTGAGTTTGTATTTTTGGGCTAACTCTTGGTGATTGATCTTTGCAACATTATCGTGTCTCTTGGTGTAATCTGATGGTGCCAGAATTTTGCAGCTACTTGTTATCTGATCTATGGTTTCTACTTGTTCGTTACATAGTCTACATTGATCTGTTGTTGTGTTTTTATCTTTTATTATGTATCTGCTGTAGTTGCGCGTATTAATTATTTGGTCCTGGATGGCGATCATTAGTCCCTCAGTTTCACCGTAAATGTTTCCATGAGTGAGCCATGCGTTGGAAGCTTGTGAGACTGGTTGCGATTGGTTAAGTGCCTGTGCATGCTTACCATGAAGTTCTTTTTGTTTCCATGTTTCCTTTTTGTTTGTACTGTAGTTTTTTTTGCCTCAGGTCTAAATGTATCATTATTGATTTCAAGTGATGTTCCTGACATTGTAAGAGTTGTGATTGCTTTATGCAGTGATGTCGTTTGTGCTTTGTCTTTAAAATATTTTCGCAATTTTTCTATTTGTTCATAATTTGCATTTTTTATATCCGTTACTCCCCTCCCGCCTTCTCTTCTGTTGAGCGTGAATCTTCGGTTGCTGCATGAATGTGATGTATTCTATGTTTATTGAAAGTTGTACGTGTGAGGATGTGAAGGTTTTGCAGGTCTGTATCGCTCCAATTTATGATACCAGAGGAGTATGTTAACACTGGTATGGCATAGGGGTTAGTAGCCTTTATCTTATTTCTGCCTGATAGCTCGGTTTTAAGTATTTTTGAGAGTCTCGTTTTGTATTCCTTTGTTAACTCCTCCTTAATTTGTGAGTGTTCTATGCCTTGTTTCTGTTTGTATCATAGATATTTGTAGGTATTATGTGGCTCCATACAGTCTATTGTTTGTTCTGTTTGTGTGATGTATGGTTCTTGTATCTGTTGTCGTCCCTTTATTATGCTATTTATTTTGCATTTATCAGTTCCAAAAGTCATTTTTATGTCTTGACTAAATATTTCGGTGGTCTTTAATAAATATGTCAGCTGATTTTTAGTGGAGGAGAAAAGCTTCAGGTCATCGACATACAAGAGATGTGATATTTTATGTGTGTGTTCGCCTACTATTTTATATCCATATGTTGTTTCGTTTAGCATGCTAGAAGAACTAGAGGGTGCTAAGTGAGTTACTTTGGTAGATACCACGTGATATTGAAATTGGAGCTGTCCGTATGACACCTGTGCTTGTTTTTAGATTAATCGTTGTTTTCCATTTTTTCATGATTGTTTTGAGGAAAAAGATTAGCGTGGGGTTGACTTTGTATATTTCAGGCACATGTATATTGTATAAGCCATGAATGAGGTACGCTATCAAAAGCTTTTTGATAATCGATGTATCCATAATAAAGAGATCTTTATTTTTCTTTGGCTTGTTTATGTAATTCTGTGTCTATTATCAGTTGCTCTTTGCCAGCCTCTTGCTCCTTTGCGACATCATTTTTGTTCTTCTGCCATTAGATTTTCTAGATGTTTATTTAGTTTTTGTGTAATGATTGATGTGATCAGCTTGTATGTTGTAAATAGGCAGGTTATTGGCCTATATTTAGATGCGTCGCCATGGTTTTCATCTTATTATTATTATTATTATTTCCTTCTTTGTTTAGTCTCACATTTACATATGTGGTAAAAGGTAGTGAGGGCTTTCGCAAAACTCACACCTTGTTGATTTATTTTAGGATTTTCCTGACTATCCGACATGTTTCTAGGATCACTGATATTTGCATGTCTGTTATTAGTTGATGTGGAAGATTATGTTTCGTGATGCAGGTAACTCCGGTGGTATAAGGCCTGTGACTGAGATGACTACGGGGAGGATGAGGACTTCTTCCATTTTCCACATTGATTTTATTTCCTCAGCTAGGTCCGTGTATTTTCGTATTTTCTCTGTTATTGTCTTCTGTATGTTTTGGTCCAGGGGGTGTGCAATATCTATTAACATTGTGATTTTGTTAATTTTGTCTATTACTGTTATATCTGGTCTATTGTTTATAATTGTTTTATCAGTTATAATTCCTCGGTCCCAGTATATTTTGTAATTCTGGTTCTCGTTGACTTGGTCTGGTGTGTATTTGTAGTACGGCTCTTCTATTGTTCTAATGTTATGTTTAAGGAGTAAGTATTTGTGGAGGATTTTGGCTGTCAGATTGTGCCTGTTTAGGTATTCTGTTTGTGCTAGGATAGAAAATCCTGATGTTATGTGTTGTATCGTTTCGGGCATGGATTTACACACTCTACAGTTATCGTTTTCTATGTTAGTTTTTGTTATGTACTTTTGGTAATTTTTTGTCGGCACAACTTGGTCCTGTATGGAGAACAGGAATCCTTCTGTTTCACTGTACAGGTGTCCGAGTTCGATCCACTTGGTTGACAGTTGATGTTGTTTATCTAGATCGTTCTTGAATTTGCCATGTAGTTTTTTTGCTGTTCCATGTCTGTGTGATGTTTGTGAGGAATGTTTTCTTGTCTATTTGTTGCATTTGTGTGTGTGTGTGTGCTGAGTGGTGTGTATTTTTTGTCTGCTTGTTTGATAGACGCGTGTAGTGGTGACTGTGTTGCCTTCATGTTGAAGTATCTTTGTAAGCTATGTATTTGAATGTTATGTGTTAGTTCGATGTTGATTAGGCCTAGTCCTCCTTGTTTCCTAGGTAGATACAATCTTTCAACAGCCGAGTTAGGATGTAGGGCTCTATTATCCGTTAGGATTTTTCTTGTTAGTCTGTCTAGTGCTTGTACGTCCGTTAAGGTCCATTGTATTACTCCGAATGAGTAGGTTAGAATGGGTATTGCCCAGGTATTTATAGCCTTAATTTTATTTTTTGCGTTGAGTTGGGTGTGCATGATTCTTCTTAGCCTGTTCTTGTATTTGTTTTCTATGTTTTCTTTCATTTCTTTCGTTTTATGTGTAAGTGTTTCGTTTACTCCTAAGTATTTGTATGTTTCGTTGCTAGGTAGTGTAGGGAATGTTATGTTATTTATTAAAAGCTCAATGTTGTTAGTTTCCGTTGTTTTACCTTTTTTTGCTATAAGTGATGTGCATTTATCTAGTCCGAAGTTCATTCGTATGTCCTTAGAGAACTTAGTAGTGGTTTCCAATAGCGAGGATAGTTGATTTTGGTCCGGAGCATATAACTTTAGATCGTCCACGTAGAACAGGTGTGATATTTTGTAATCTTTTGTTGGGCTGTATCCAATATTTATCGACTTTAAAAGGCTGCTTAGTGGGTTGAGAGCTAGGATAAACCATTTTGGGCTCCATGTGTCTCCCTGGAAGATTCCTCTTCTTATTTTTATGTTATTAGTTTCTAGATCTGTGTGGGGTAGGGTGAGTATTAATTTTGCTTCCCAATTTTTCATTGTTTGTTTAAGGAAGCGTATGATGTTCTGATCGATTTTATAGATTTCTAAAATGTGGAGCAGCCA
This sequence comes from Pissodes strobi, assembly GCA_016904865.1. Lineage (NCBI taxonomy): Eukaryota > Metazoa > Arthropoda > Insecta > Coleoptera > Curculionidae > Pissodes > Pissodes strobi. Next base: position 31,999 of record MU185400.1, on the reverse strand, counting down.
TGTATGAGGAACGGAATCATAAGCTTTTTGGTAATCTATCCAGGCAACAGCTATGTTTCTGCCTTTTGCTTCTGCTTGTCTCGTTATTACCCTGTCTATTATGAGCTGCTCTTTGCAGCCTTTCGCACATTTTGTACACCCTTTCTGTTCTTCGTATTCGATTTTTTGCTCCGTGATATGTTTTGTTACCTTTTCTGCTATTGTTTTTGTGATAATTTTGTATATAGTGTTAAGGCATGTGATGGGTCTGTAGTTTTTAGGATCGTGTGTATTTTCGTTCTTAGCAAAGAAAAATGTACTGTACTGCACTTCTATAGGCCAGTTGCATGCTTAGGTAACATCAAAATTCAAAAACTAATCTGACACGTCTTCTAAAAAATTACCGAAAGACTGATTAAGCCTTACTTACGGACAAACATCTCTCAATTAAGACTTTCTGCCTTAGCATTACACAATATCCATAAGGATATTGAAGTAGATGAAGAAAAAATAATAGATAAATTTGCAAGTAGAAAAACAGACAATTTTATAGGATTCTTTCCATTTTATTACCTACTATAGTTTTTTTTTGCTTATGTGTTCTCGTTTAATAAGTTTTTATTATTTTATTTTACGGTTTAATTATTTCTATAGGTACCTGGTACATACTACATACCTACATAATGATAGCATTCTAAGAATTCATTTTAATTTTTATATTTAAATCAGTTTTTTTTTCAATAAAAATGCTTATAACGATTAAAGTATGTTGTGCAGTACATATATGTTGCAGATTTATTAAGGCGTTTGATTTCAAGCTTATTTCAATTGTTTTTGAAAGCTACCTAATAGCCATACGTATGGGGTATAGGTGTATATAAAAAAAACCGCCCTCCCCTTTTTCATGTCCTGGATTCGCCTCTGTGCCTTACGACGATTCCTTCGGCTGCAGAAATGAGTTTAAAATTTAAAAAATAATAAATCTGTAAAACTGCAAAAAAGCAAATATGCAGCTCTCACCTAGTTTTTCTTGAAAAACTACCCAGAACTCACCACGTGAAGGTGGCTGCATGTCGAGTTCCACCCTACTCTCCCATCCTGATAGAAATTCTTTTTTGCATCAAATTGTGGCAATTTCAATACGAGCAAAAATAAAACAGTCTCGTGCTTCAGGGCCATAAACGGCGACAGAGGCTTCGGTGAATCACTTAATACATCGCTCAACTACCTGCGAATGACAAGGGAATTTTAATAATGGTATTTCATCAGGAACCAAAGAAATAATGTTAGTTAATTCTTCATTGGAAATTGCCATTGTCAACGGGGGCTCGCTCATAACAACATTTTGCCTGTCAATTAACTCCACATAATTCTGACAATTTAATTTTCCTACTCGAAATAATCTGACATCCTCGGTTCTTGCGGTTGATCTGCATTTTAAAATTCTTCTTAAAGCTCTCTCGAATGTGTTTCTATCACTCGGCTAACACGGCTATTAAAAGGTTTTCTTGGTTATGTTGGGGTTTGGAACCGTCGGCAAAATGCACTAAAACGGAGTTTTATCCGCAATACCGAAACAGAATTATTATTAAAACTTGTTTTAATCATCTCCTGATGATGCTAAGATGGTTAGCGAAACACGCGTCGAGTGCAATAATTCGGTTTCGGTATTGCGGATAAAACTCCGTTTCAGTTTTCTTGCTGACCAAAATATCAATTTCTATCAATTACAGGATCTATAACTTTTTTTATTTCTTCAGGGAGGTAACGAGATCTACTCATAAAGCTAAATAAGTGCCTGGCAGCATCCTTACAAGACCAATTGCATTATTTAATTTCGAACCAGCCAGCATACGGCATACACTTTAACTATAAACTCGGTTAGCATTTTAAGGTTTTGAGAGGGCTCATTGCTGGCAACGTATGACCTTAGGCCTCTATCTAGAAGGAACAGCTTGTGGAACATCTTAACATCTAAAAATTTAATTAAATTCGCCATGCATTTCTCTGAAATGTGTTTGCGTTGTTCGCAAGTATCACAGTTCTACGTATAAGCTTGTTTAGCAGCCGAATATATCGTTTTTGGTTGTTCAGTTTTTTTGGCTTACTTAAGAGTACAATAGGCATCTATTAAGCCTACAGGGTGGTTAAATTTAAACAACTCGAAAATTGGTTTAATTAAAAAAAAAATGTAAATTTTCTAAATTTTAGGGTTTCGCAGCCAAAGATAACGTTTTTAGGCGTTCAGTTTTTTTTTGGCTTACTAATGAGTACAATAGGTATTTAGATCAAGCATGGTGGTTAAATTTCAAGAAATCGAAAATATGCTCCACGCAAGAGGCCATATTGGCAACAACTTGTAATGTGTCAGCTTTCCTTTTACACCAAGTTAAGTTTGAAGGTATAAGTAAGAGTTTTTCTTGACAAAATGGCGGACCACGCCTAAATGGATGGTTGTTCCTTGTAGTCACGTAAGGATATATATTATGGGGTTTATTCTTGACAAATTGGTGCAGCTCATTTTATTATTTACTATAACTCGCCGTAATGTGCAGAGATCAAAGTGTCGATACAGACGACGAAATTGTAATGACCTTTACCGACCGGTGAATGCAGTGCTGGAAGTGAATTGCAGTTGCCTTCTAACGGAAATTCAAAACTAGAATCGTCTGGGTTATCTTTAGAGTAGTTTTCTGTAGCGATTTGTGGTACGCACGTACCAACTCCTGAACGTGCGTTGCCGTTTGGGGACTTTCTTTTTTTTGTGTTGACGTCGCGGAAATTGTGATTTACCCTTGTATGTTTCCCTAACAAATAGCGGGTCGAATGGTTATTTCCGTTTAGCTAAGTCGAGTAATTATTTAAGATAGGCTTTGGTGCATCAAAGTTCTGCGTTTTCCTTTCGAAATCGCTTTAGATAAATTATTGGGTATGACAGCTCGTGACCACGTGACAGGTGACTACTCTTATTGGTCAGGCGTAGTTGTAGTGGGAATATTGGAAGGAAGCGTCTGCTTGCGGAGAGTTTTCAAGGAAATCACTCTACGTTGACTTGCCGTTTCAAGCAGTGTGGCCGTGTTGAAAGTTTTCTGTTTTACCTCATGGGATTGTTCCAACCAACCAATTTCTAGTCTCTGGTCATATTTTGCTTACGTTGGTTAGTTATTAGTGCCTGGAACTCGCCCCATAACTGGAATTTGATGCTGCTTTAGGCAAGTGAGTGAATTAGCTTATTTTGTCCTTCTACTACGAATGCCGCCATTTTGGGACACCCTGAGTGGATTTTAATTGCGTCTTAATTCTTTACAGAAGCCTCTTTGTACGTCCACACCCTACCTGTGCGTTCCAACGAGCTAGTCGTATAGCAACCCTTTACAGGTAATTTATTTTTTCACTGTTTTCTCTTGATATATACGAGTATATTTTTTTATTGTCTGAGTTTAAATGTCCTTTGATCATGAGCTACATGCAGAACCTTGAATATTTTGATGTTCTACAGAGTTCGACCGTACAGGTATTTAGACCGTAGGGGTACTTCGATCGTCGGGGTACTTCAACCGACAGAGTATTTCGACCGGCAGGGTTTCATTTATTAGCCCTTAAAGCTCAGTCCACGCCAGTCTGGTCTCTGGATTGTGACTCGTTCAGGACAGCATTAGAGTCCTTCTTCGTCGGAGGAAGTATATGTTTTTTATTTCTTTCCACCTGGGAAACAGCCGAGAAGCCAACAACTGAATGTCGGCTACCTTATCATTATTATTAGTATTTCTTTCTACGCTTTTCCCTCCTTTCTATGTTTAAATATTAACGCCTAACCGTATTATTCGTTACTCTGGTTAATAAACCCTTGATTTAACTTAAATTTATCTCCTTGACGAAAATATGCCAAACCGTAATTTTCTTTGCTCAAGAATTAAGCTTTAATTCAATTCTTTATTGCCAATTAAGATAATTTCCTTTGCCCTAATTAATAAGTCGAAACTTAAAGTTTTACTTATTTATTCTTTTAAATCAAAATCTAAGATTCAGCTTGCTTTATTCTTGTCAGTCGATACTTTTAATATTTTTCACTGACCGAAATAGGCTCGTAGTTTACTAAAATAATCGGGTATAATTTCAGGAAATCTGCGACGAGTACCGCGAAATATTTTTCCGAATATCGATTTGTTTAGGTACCTTTATTAGGGAACTCTCGCCTTCTTTCGGTAAATTTGGCGTTGTGTTGTTATGGTCAGATAGTCTGGTTAATAATTGATTAACGAAGGCAGCGCCCAATCTACTGATTTAATTTTAATCGACTGCTCAAGGTATCATTTATTATTGGCGTACTTAATTTTAATTATAAACATACTTAGTTTGTAGAGCGGCAATGTGACGTCAGACCATGGTTTGCGCGCCTAAATAAATAATCGAATAAGGTCTTTTATTCATGTTACTTGAACTGTGATTTTCAAAAGTAAGAACGTAAATTTATATTTTTGATTGGCTCATTTTGTTTCTATCATTGGTTACATTGCGTTTTTTCCTCTTTGAACCACATTAGCCACCGGCAAGGTGATCAGGTTCGAGTGAACAAAGGAACTTAATTATTATTGGAAGATTTTGTTCTATCTCTAATACATAATGATATCAGCTTTTAATTGAGCCAAATAATTCAATTAACAATTGTTTTTTCATTTACATTTATTTACCTTTATGCCTCAACGAACTGAGTAAAATTTATGACTTTTAGAACAGTAGTCAGTTATAGTCGTAATATTTAGTATAAGCGGTATAGACTATCGGAAAAATCGTCCCCTTATTGTTTCTGTTTTCCGCCTTGAGTAATAAATAAACCAACTTTCTATTTACTGAATTTGCCTGTGGTATTTAATTATTCCTGGATTACCTGGACTACGAAGAAATCAGGACGATTAAAGAAGGTGGGTACTTTGACTTAATTCATGTGCGCTCTATGTTTGAAATGTTTTGGCTTCATTGACTTGCTATAGATACTACAGTTTAATATCGACTTTATCGTTAATCCTTAGTTTTCTTTTTCGCCTCACTTTTCAATTTTAATACTGGCCTACTTACTTGCCTTTCATAATTAAACTAATTCTCTAATCATTAAATTAATTATTGGTTGTTATTTTATTTTTTATTTGTTCGGACTGATTAATTTCAAATCAACCTGATCAAATTAATTTCGAATTTATTTAAGTAATTTTCTTTTGGTAGTTGCGAGGCTTAGGCTAAAACGAGTACCATATTTCAGATTTGGGGTATTTCTTGCTTGTGCCGTCTACAAGCCCGTGGCGCCTTATAAATAAAACCCACCCTACTCTCGGGCATTAGAACTAGGGCCTATTTGCACGCTTTGAAGACGACTCGTTCTGGCTTACGCATCTTACTCGGAAATTCACTTAATTTCAATTTTGAAATTTTTCTTATCTGATATTATACACCCTCGGTCTCTGCTAAGCTGAGGTAAAGGTTTTGCGCCGATTAGAAGAAAGAAAAAGCGTGGCAAACTTTTCTAAGTTTCATGGCTTTCTAGTCCAGACGGTGCTGGTTCAGCAATCAAAAGACAGCTTACAATTTATACATGTACGAAAATGCGCCAAAAAAGGGTAGTAGTTAGGAGAATATTAATTAAAGCTGTCAATCAACAGTTGCCTCGGGAATATTAGAAGTCTAAAAATTTGCGATTATACATTTTATGTACAAACAATACATGTTGAAGTTTATGGATTATGAAATAACTTTAGAAATTTAAATATATAATAGTATTCTAAAGTTCTGTATGTGTTATTAAAAGCTCCTTTAAACATTTTTCAATTCGTGAAAGTTCTTACAAACTGATGACCCTTCGAGTATCAAGACAGTTTTATTCAGATTCAATAAAATAATAATTAATCTCGCCTCTAAAAATATAAGTATTATCGATAAAATTAGAGGCAGCGTCTAAATGCTTTGTTTTTGTATTAACAGCTCATCGGACATTTTGGCGCCTGCGATTTTTTAACCGTTTCTAGATAATTTTGGACTAGCCATCAGATTTGATTTATCAGATCTAGTTTTTGAGATCCGCTATACAGGGTGCTACAAATTCGAGTGCATGCTTGGGGATCTCTGGAACCGTAAGAGATACGAGGTCGGTTATTAAGGCAAAGTTGCGCAATTTGATGTAAAACAAGAAGCCGTTTTGAAATTTAAAAAATTCTGAACACTGCCGGAGATATCCGAAAAAAAAAGAAATCTTCCAAAATCGTTTTTATTTTTTCTGACATTATTTGAAAAAATATTTTTAAATAAATAACTCTTTTTCATTGCCACTTTTTTCCCTCTGCAAGAAGGCATTGTTAAATTTAAAATCCGACGTTTCGTCTTCTAGCAACCATCATCAACTTAATTTTTTTAAATACGGTCTTGGATTTTTTTTTTGTTTTTCTTTGCCTATTAGCCTCCCTAAGGCAATGACGCATCGCAAATATAAGAAAAATTTATAATTTTTTTAAAAATTCGCCCTAAAATTTATTAATCGCCCATCTCTGTCTAACATATTATTTTGTTTATAATTCCGTCTTTATTCAACGCATTGCAGAACGATTAAATTGGAAACATTTATACATTTCTGTTGAAATGAAAGTATGGGTAAATTTGGGCTAGACAAACAATAGTATCAAATTTTTAAATTTGGTTTTTGACGGTATGGGTCGAGAAAGAAAAGAAAATTAGGTTTTCTTTAGCCAACGTTTTGAAAAATATACCCACGAAGCTCTAGATTTTCCGAAACGTTGTCCAAGGGAATCCTAGTTTCCCTTCCCACTAAACACAAAAACATTTTAATAATGTTAAAATAATGTATAATTCGAGAACATAACGTTAGCTTGGATGTTAGTTCTAAGTAAGATTCATAGTAAAAAATAAGCTTAATAACCCGTTTTATGACGTTAGAAAAATAATCTTATGTTTTTCTAACATTGAAAAAAAAAATGTTTTTCCAACATCGGAAAAGGAACGATTTTCTAAAGTGTTTTTCCAACATTGAAAAAAAAACATTTTTCTAACATTGAATAAGAAATGTTTTTTTAACACTGAAAAAAAAATATTTTTTAACATTATAAAATAACGTTTTTTTTCTACATGAAAAAGGTAACGTTTTTTAACATTCAAAAAGTACCGTTTTCGTACATGACCAAAAAAATATTTTTTTACCAGGAAAAAAAGGTATTTTTAACCAGCCGAAAAAAATTTATTTTTAACTAGAGAAAAAATTAACTTTAAAATAAATATTTTTATATAATTTAATGTTTTTTTTATACCTTCATCAAAAACACGACTTTAGTCACTGATGGGCTACCGATGTAAGAACATTTTTTTTGTTCAGGGGAGCATTTTTTTTGCACCCCAAGTTAAATACTCGCGTCTACGTATTAGTTTATACAATTGATTCATTTGTATTTTTTAGGCAACTGATTGTATATTTGATAAATAAGGCAGAAGAAATATTTAATTTCTTTCAAATAATGTAGGTAAGAAGCAAAACTTTTTTTTATTTACTCTAATATCTGGCTTTAAGGGTGCTATAGTTTTGTTGAAATTAGTATACTTTTTACGGGTTGCTAGGGGGTCAAAGTATTTCACTCATATTATGGATTATCTAACAGAGATCATTAAAGCTAATTTATTTTTATTGTATCAACTTTTTTTTTGGTGATTTAGCGCAAAAATTGGAGCGTGTTTAAAGGCCAACCAATGGGCCAAAAGAAAACAATAACAATAAATTAATAAACGATAACGATTCATTACAAATGTTTTAATACCGCGTGTCCCCTCCACGCGCCGTTATCCACAGAAGCCATCCATCTTTCCATGCTCACAATGATTCAAGAAACAGACAATTATTGCCTCAAGTAACTCTTGACGCAATTATCTCAGGTCCCAAAAAGAGACCCCCTATGCAACCTATGAAGTGTGCCAATGCACTAATTTCATCGAAACCATGTAGCACCCTTAAGAACAGATATCAGGGTATTAAACCGGAAATAAAAATATATTTATTATCAAATTCTCAGTTTCGTGTCAGTTGATAAAAAGAAAGTAGAACATTCATACATATAGAACGAAAAAAAATCCGAAAATTGCATTTTTGAATCTATATTTCTCCCATATTCTCCACAACAATTTTAAAAAAATATTCAGTGTACAGATTAGAGGCTATACAAAACCTATATTAATGTTTACTTTTGAGACGCACAGCGGCATACCTCAAGAAGTCCATTGCCGTTTTTGTGTACTCGAAGTCACTTAATAGGGGAAACTGAGCTCTCGTAGCTTCTAAAAATAAAAAAATCCCTATGAAAACAAGCATTTTATAGAAACGTCTGATATTGGTTAAAGAATGTCGCAATATTATTGCTCGCCGCGTAGCAGGCGCAACTTTTTGGCATTAAAACTAATTAAATAACTAAAACTAACCAACATAGTCCTTATATATTATATGCAAAATAGCAGGCAGGCCTACCGGTAGGTTTTGCCTGATCCCCTTAAATTTGCCTGCAAGCAGTCCGCCACTCTCACACATCCACGCTAAACTATACCCCACAACTTTTTAGGTTTTTTTTTTCAAGTACTTGAATACCCATGCATTGGTGGCGCATAACTGTCATAACTTTTGGACCCATTGACCGAGTTTGGTTAAATATAGCCTATGGACTGCTCAAGACTCCAGAGAATAGACACAAAAATTCCGGAAATTGCATTTTTGAATATATATTACTCTCATATTAATCTCCCAAGAATCTTTCAAAAATTTTCAATGTACAGATTCGATTTTTATATAAAATCCAATGTGAAGTTGTAGATGATATACAAAAATATTAACAAATAATGTTTTGAACCAAAGCAACAGATTTTTTTTTACGTTTATATATGGTATCTGATTTAAAACACAAGCCACGATTTGTGAAAAACTAGCACAAATTTGAAAAAAAAAACAACATGAAACATGTTGATTTAGTCTTGTCGCGATGTTGAATTAACATCTACCTATTAACCTGCACTAATAGGGGTGAATTACACCTCCTGATTAAATAGACGAAAGTGGGCCGAGTGATACCTTGTCAACATCTCCTTTAATTTTCTATTTCTATTGTTGATATCGAGCGATTAATTTTTGACCCATTTGCTTTAATGTGATCTGAAACAACCATATAAACTTAGTATGTTTTACCGTGAAATAATCACAATATATTTTATTAAAGATCTGTGGCATTCACCTAATTCACCCTGCCAGAAAGGCAGTTCAGCCCTAAAATTATAAGGAAGAAGTTTTTTTGGTTTTTTACAAAATCTCAGGTACATTTTAAATGAGACACCCTCTGCATAGAAAAATATGTACCATTTTAGCGACTTGATCATTAAAAAATTTATATTTGTACCTTTAAAGACATAATATTTAATTCTCCAAGCTTAAAATTATTTTTGGCCCCTGTCATCTATGTTGGGGTTTGGAACCTTCGGCAACATGCACTAAAACGGAGTTTTATCCACAATACCGAAACAGAATTATTGCACTCGACGCGCGTTTCGCTAAGCATGTTAGCATCATCAGGAGATGATTAAGTTTTAATCATCTCCTGATGATGCTAACATGGTTAGCGAAACGCGCGTCGAGTGCAATAATTCTGTTTCGGTATTGTGGATAAAACTCCGTTTTAGCCCCTGTCATGCTGCAAGGGAGTCTGCATACACGGTCCCCAGCATTCTCCTGATTAGTTTGGGGATTGTGCCGCCACCCACCAAAAGTTGGACCACACTGTACATAGCCTAAACTAATAATAATAAAATCAATATCCACAACTATTGTATCGTATATTAAACGAATTTATTGTTTGTGGCAATATAGGGTCAATCGGGCTTAATATGATACAAAAATATAAACTTTACATTTCAATTCCTAAACTTTAAGCCAAAATCTGTTGTAAAAAATATTGGGGGATATACAATTTGTGATATTAGTTGATTTACAGACGTCATAATTGAAATTGATTCTAAAGATTTTGCATTTTTTCTCACAAATTTATGACAATTTTGACATTTTCAGAAAAAAAAAACAGCTAAAAGTACAATATAACTTTTGCAATAGTATAAACAGTAAGCCCCAATGAGTTTTAGGTGACACATAAAGCTTAGTTCTTACTGATTTTAAAGCTGTGTTAGTCGCGAGGTTAATCGTTACAATCCTAGTTGATCATTTTCTGAAATTTTGTACAAAATGTTACATAAAAGAATATTATTAACCCATTTTACCAAATTTTGATATATTAGACAGCTGGTTAAAACACAATGATAATTTACATCTTTAATTCACAATTTTTGAAGTTACAATCCACAAAATTAAATACAAGTGTTTACCCATGCTCAGAATTCGTAATTCTTAAATTAACATGTAAAAGTTAAAATAAATCGATAATTAAGTGTAGTTAGAAATATGAATTATCCATTGTGTTGTTAGGTAAACCAGCTTTAAGAAGCTAACAAAAAAACTAAGGGACCTAAGAAACATATTGTAAAGATTCCGAGCCCTAATACAGACCCCCCTTTTTTCAAATAGTAGCGGCTTTTAAACAAAAATTAAACGATCAAACGAACTTACCTGTGATGTTCGATCGTAATTATATGAGACATCCAATCCGAAGACATTACATAGAATACCACGTAGTTCGCCTTTCCCGAACTCATACCACGAGTGTTTAAAGATATATAAATTGAGAAAACAACGCTCATCTACCCCGTCACGGCGCCACTGGAGCCTCCCAACCCACAACCGGTCTCCTGTTCGTTCATGCTTCATTTGTTTAACGATGATTATTATAATCTGCTGAAAAACTTGTGGGTAATGGGAGGGTGGGTGGTAATGTCTTCGGATTGGATGTCTTATATAATTACGGTCGAACATCACAGGTAAGTTCGTTTGATCGTTTAATTATATTTCGACATCCAATCCGAAGACATTACATAGAATATCACGTAGTTGTTTAAAGATGTATGTTTTTCAGCAAAAAATAGGTCCTAAAATAAGAGTCCTATAAAAAATTTATTATCCGAATTATTACAAGAAAACCCCAATATTGTTAGATAAAATAAAACGACGCTTTTCAAGTAAATAATAAGCTTATACAAACATAAGATTACAAAATAGAAGTCAAGCAAAAAATATTTGTAAAAGCCTGTAATATAATGCGCAGGCATAGTCAATTACTTAGAGCTAAGTATAGCTTTGGAAAAAGTATTGACTTGAGATATAGGCCTTTTGTAAAAATTACAAAAAAATTTCGTGTTTTCAGTCCATCCCGCCGTTTGTCGTATCACTTCTAATGGACCGCCTAGTTCAAAAGCTTTTGAAGTTGCCGAGTGACGTGCAGAATGAGCTTTAAAAATCTTAGTATCAACACCAGCTTGGTCCAGAGTGTCCTTAACCCATCTGCTAAGTGTTTGCTTACTAGCAATCCGAAAAGGTTTTCTGTAGGTAAGGAACAGGAAATCCTCCTTAGATGAACGCTTCTCTTTTGTAGCTGCCAAGTATTGCTTCAAAGTAGATGCGACACATAGCTTGGGATTTTCGACGAAGTATGGTAGGTGCAAGCATGGTTGGAATCTTCCAATCCCCGATGTTTTTATTTTATCTTCTATCATGATTTGAAAACCAGAATCGGACTGAATTATGTTAGAAAGACGTATTAGTGAAAATGTTTGTATTCTGTGCGCCGTCGAGAGTGCCAGTAAAGTAATAAACTTTTCGGACAGAGCTTTCAATGTGGATGTTTGAAGCCGTTCTAAATAGTTCAACACAATTTGAGGGTCCCATACAACGTTATACCTCGGTCTCTGTGGACGGAGTCTTGAAATACCCTTAAGGAACCTAGATAGAACCGGATGCCCCGCCAAGTCAGTCGATAAAATTAAAGCCAATGCTGATCGATGCGAGTTAAACGTACCGTATGAATGATTACCAGAATCGTAGAGCTCCTGTAGAAACTCCATAATAAGTGAAGGTGTTCCCTCGTACGGCGAAATACCTTTATTTGCACAAAAGGTCCACCAAAGCTTATAGGAAGTGCCATACTGTTTTATGGTAGACTCCGACAGTGAGTTGAGGATTGTTTCGATAACGTTGTCTGGAAGCCGTTTTAGTTTGAAGGCATCCCTGATAACTTGGCTGCTATTAGTGTAAGGCTGTCCGCCAGTGAATGGGGAACTGAGCTGTAAGGATTAAATAAAAGATTTTTGTGAGGTTTGAAAATAATCGGCCCCTGAATAATTAATTTTTTAAATAGAGGAAACCAAGCTTGGCCCTCCCACATAGGAACTATGATGATGCCTTCAGCCTCATCACTAATTATTTTTTGTAACACCCTTAAAATAAGGGCGGAGGGGGGCATAAAAGAAAATATTCTTCCATGGAACAGTAAATGCGTCAATCTTAAAAGCATTTATTGTTATATTTTGATGCACACAAATCTACTTCCGGAATTCCGAGAGATCGTGTCACTTTTTCAAAGGCATACGGTGCCAGACTCCACTCCGTATCGGGTGGTAGACTTCTCGACTCAAGGTCAGCTTTCCAGTTGTCTGTTGAACTAATGTAAGACGCGAAAAGCCATAAATTTTTCCCTTCGCACCATCTCCAAATTTCTTTAGCAAGCCTAGATAGTAGCGGATATTGCACGCTTCCCATCTTATTAACATACGATAATGCTGTAGGGTTATCGCATCTTATTAAGATGTTTTTACTGTTAAGTGAGAATTCAAAATTCTTAATGGCATAAAATATTGCTAACAGTTCTAGATAATTAATATGGTATTCCTTTTCTTCGAAAGTCCACCACCCTCTGATTTTATTGTGTCCACTACAGGCACCCCAACCTGTAAGTGACGCGTCTGTAAAGATTTCTAAATCGAAACAGTCTTTTTTAATGTCATTGTAAGCCCTATCGATTGAACTAAGCCACCAGTTTAGATCAGGCTTAATGTGTAGCAGAATAATTCATGTTATTTTGCACAAGGGCTAAATGTTTTTGGCGCTCAAATAACTTGATGTACATCCACCCATATTTCACGCCCGGAGATACTGATACTAGATATCCAATATACTGAGCAAATTCACGAATTTTGCAATGTGACCTTAATAAGAATTTGTTTGTTAATTTTTTTATTTTTTCCTTTTTCTCTGTAGGCAGAAATATCTTAAGATGCTCAGAGTTTAACATAAATCCCAGAAATTTAATCGTTTTATTAGGAATCAAATGACTTTTACTTAAGTTAACAGAAAACCCCAGAGATTGTAAAAAATTTACTGTTATTGTTGTATTATTAAAACATCCCTCGTATGACGAACTGATCAATAAGAGATCATCGAGAAAACATACGCAAGTAATGTTTTTGTGACCTGAGCCACTGAATTACTGGCTTCATCAGCTTAGTAAAGACATAAGGAGCTGAAGATAAGCCAAACGGTAGACAACAAAATTCATATAATTTATTATTAAATTCGAACCTTAAAAATTTTCTATAACCTGGATGAATATTAATGTGAAAATAAGGATCTTTAAGATCAATTGTTGTAAAAAAACAATCTCTTTGAATAAGTCGCAACGCCGTTCGAATATCTTCCATCTTAAAATGAGACGCCTCTGTAAAAGTATTAAGATACTTTAGATTTAAAATAAAGCGTTTCCCCCCATCGGACTTATCTGCCAAAAAGGTACTAGAAATATGTTGGCTATGACATGGATTGCATTTAACTACAGCTCTTTGGTTTAGTAAAGAATTGATTGCATTAGACAACAGTTGATCTTCCGATGCCGACCTGTTTTTATATTTTAGTTTGCCTTTTTGTATAGGTGGATTAATAAAAGAAATTTTATACCCTTTAATCCACTGTAAGATTATGGGATTTTTTGTTATACTGCGCCACTTATTAAAGAATAAGGCGAGTCTGCCCGCTACTTGACTTACCTGCTCTAGCGTCTGTATTTCTCCTGTCTCTGGGACTGATGCCCTCGCAATGGTTTCGCCTGTCCCCTGTGACGAGCCGGACCAAATCTGTTTAAAGGACGAGGTTCATTTCCAGAAACACGTGAGGTAGTTTTGATGCCCCTTCGTATCTGGTTCCCTCCCCCCCTTGAAGAAGGTTTATAAGTCTGCTGACCACTCGTACTGGGAAACACTTTTAGTTCCTTTCCAATACTTTGTAATGTTTTGGCCTGTTTTATACTCTCCAAAATGTCGGATCCAAATAAAAATTCCCCCGGCTCCGTTTTTTCCAAAACATTTTTAACATTTTTATTAAGAATAGGTATAATTAACTTACGTCTAGACTTGGTTATATAATTTAATGTGTCTGTTAAAAAGCGACCTGAATCACCTAATGGTAATAAAATTTGGTCACGCATCTCTTTCGAAATCTCTGTTGTGTTATTTAAAATAAACGACATTGATTTTCCTATAGCACAGAGGCCTAATGAAATTTTAGTCTGAATATCAGAATTAAAAGAATCCCGAGCGACCCTGTCGTTAGATAATATTGATACAATTGCAGCATTTAGCTTAGGCTAACATTTCTGAACTAAAGATTCAAAACTCTCTTTTGCCAGTCCGTTCGCAATAATATGATTCCAGCGAATCATAATTGCGTCATGTATTTTCTCCTTTGGAGCCGGTTGCTTAAGGCCATCATTGCCCAAGACATCAGTAAATTCGTCTATCAAGCTCGAGTCTTCCTGTAAGACGAGTTCGTCATCTCTATTATTTTCTACTGCGATTGCTGGTGATTTATTACTCTCCAGTAACATATCTGGGGACCTTGATCTCGACCTCGGCCCTAAAGAGGACCGGCACGTGCGGTCTGGACTTAGTCTGAATTGACCAGCTTAATGCGGCGTTCCAGAACACCCCGAAAAATTCAAACGACTTTTGCTTAAGGAAGCGTAGTCAGGCGTAACGACGCGACGCCACTGGAACTTGACCGCCTCTTAGTGCGAGAACGTCGACGGGATTCCCTGCGTTACTCACCATGATGATGGCCGCCGTCCCCCCCTCTCGAATAAGTTCGTGAACGGGAGCGGTCCGGCCGATCACGCTCTAGCCGCAACGGCCTTGGCCGGCGGCTACGGCTATCCTTTAGCCTATTTTCTAATCGCTTTATACGTTTATACAGGTCTTTTTTAGAAAGATTTTCGTATTCATCCTCTCTGCTGGGCGACCGTCGCCTTTTAGATGATTTACCCATACCTAAAATAGTGAAATTGTGATTATAATCACTTACCGACCAAATAAAATAATATTTCGTATCGAATCACAGACCCAGATACGTTGCACACGCGGAGAGCACGAGAAGGCGAATGAAGCATGAACGAACAGGAGACCGGTTGTGGGTTGGGAGGCTCCAGTGGCGCCGTGACGGGGTAGATGAGCGTTCTTTTTTCAATTTATATATCTTTAAACACTCGTGGTATGAGTTCGGGAAAGGCGAACTACGTGGTATTCTATGTAATGTCTTCGGATTGGATGTCGAAATATAATTCATATCACTGCTCCCTTTGGTGTAAATTTAAGTTAATGTGTCTACCAACTGTAGCTCTGAGCACATGCTCAAATTCCGAATAGTGCCCAGTTTGTAGTGAGTCAAAGTACACGTGTGGTCACTTTCGAGTAACATATTGGGGCGGTTGCCTATACTTTATTTTAATGATATTTGAATTTATTGTTAAGTAATTCACAAAGAAAATTGCCCTATTCTTTTCTTGATGGAAGACTAGAGGGTTCATCAAAATTTGCATTTGATGTCAACAAAACACTCGTGTCCTTTGTTCCAATTGGTTCTCTTATTATCTTCCATGCATTATCCAGGTGAAAGAAATGCCGACAATGGTAAATCACCAATTATTATGACAGATAGATACCAAAGATAATATTGATACTTTCGATCGAGCTTTCGATAAACTCTGTCATACATACCACTTAACGAGCAATTCGAAGATGGCCAATGCGATTTTTTTTGCGGCAGATTACAGTGGCATAAATGCTACAATCTTATTAAATTTTGCTTTCAATGATGTCCTATATCTGAATGAACTAGCATTCCAACTAATCGCGCTTTTGTTGCACATTAGACTACAAATTCCTATTCAGAACATTGCATATACATTCGAGATATTTTAGGAGTCCCGCAACATAGAATTTTCGCAAAACGTGTGAGATGTGCCTTTTACCCTAGAGAAAAAGACAGAAAAAGGATAATTACAACGAAGCAATGTACGATGAGCATCGAGCAACCATGCCATTCGAATAAAATATCGAAGCTCTGGCCAACATTTACGATTCAAAATATTTTCTTGTAATTTGAGTTTTGTTAAAACTAGAGACCTATAGTTTTTTTATGGCAAGTATTATAAGTGTGTTATATTTGTTCATATTTACGTATTATAAATGATTAGGAACTTGTGATTATTTTGCCACTTTTTGTCTGTTTTAAAACAAATGTTCATAAATATAGTATTTTTTATTCTATAAATCTAAACTATGTATTACGGATTTATGGATAAAATTTTACTAAATATGGTAAACTTTGCCTTGATCCACTGTACACATAAAAACTACAGATGTTTTCAACCCAATATATTATAAGAAAAAATCAATATGGGGGTTAACAAGTGACGCCAACTTGTTGTACCATCAAACATAAGAAAACAACCTGTTTATGCTGAAAAAAAATCATACAACAAAATTCAACAGGCACTTACCAATATTTTGTTGAAATGGAAGTTCAGGATAATCTACACTAGCTTACACATTTCCAAACTATGATCATAACTCACACTCACATACAACAACCAATAACTTGCACATATTGTTTTATATTCCTGTTACATGCTGGTAGAATGACCAATGGATATTGAGATAAATTTACTACCGCCTTATAAAAGGACACATTTCAAACTACGTTTTGAACTGTCAATAAAAAGAACCATTTGGTGTGTATCTTTTATATCGTTACATAATGCCACGTTAAATTCCTTAGTGGCTCCAGGAGTTTCTGGTCGGTAGCAGAGGCCGTAAGTAATAACTTTAAAAAACGTCTCTCCGACCTTTGACAGACGAACGTGGCATCACGGCGACTACATCCAACGAAAAAAGGAAACATGCTCGTCAAAATGTTTTCGTCGCGCTCTACCGTAAACGTCCTCCAAGGCAAGGCTCTCTCCACCATATAGTGATATTCGTAAAATCCTCAAAGAACTAGATACGCAAAAGGCATCAGGACCGGACGGAATACCTGTCATCGTGATAAAGAACTGCACCAATGAACTAACGTTAATTTTTTCCAGACGTCATTCTCTCTCTTACCAAAAAGGGGTTTACCCATCTTCGTGGAAAGCCGCTCGAGTGCAACTTGTTTTAAAAAGGCATGCAAACCACGCACTCAAACTATCGTCCAATTGCTTTGCTTTCAATAATCTCCAAAGTCATTGAACGTGTAGTCAATCGGCAACTAATCAAGTACCTTGAGACCACAGATTAATTAGCGATAGCCAATACGGCTTTCGCAAAGAGAGGTAGACAGTAGATATTTTGGCCTATGTCACTCATATAATATGGAGTAGGGCAATTGAGAACTACGGAGGAGAATCGCGAGCAATTACGTTGGATATTTTGAAGGCATTCGAAGAGTTTGGCATGATGAATTGCTTAATAAACTGCCGTCCTTCGGACTGCCAGCCTCTCTCTGTAGGCACATTCACCATTAACGCAAGTGTGCCTCAGGGAACAATACTTTCACTAACTTTGTTCCTCATCTATATCAATGACCTACTGACCGAAACGAACAATCCTGTTTACAGTTTTGCAGATGATAGTACCCTTGTCCCTTAATTTAGATCAGAGAAGCCTTTACCAGCGACTGAGACTTATCACCGCAGACAGGAGCAGATTACAGCAGTTAATCAAGACCTGGAGAAAGTTCAAACTTGGGGCGACAGAAATTTGGTCCAGTTCAATGCAGCAAAGACCCAAGCAGCCACATTTACCAAGAGTGCCAATACGGCGAGCCCTGACATCATTATGGCAGGATCGACCATTCCCTTATCCTCGTCAATCGGACTGCTGGGTGTCTCGGTCAACAGCAATATGTCCTGACATGACCACGTTGCTAACATCGCAAAATCACCATCCCAGAAGCTTGGTGCGCTATTTCGCAACCAAAAACTGAATACAGCGCAGCAGTTGCTTTACAAAGCGCAAATAAGACCGTGCTTAGAATATTGCTCACATATCTGGGGTACCGCACCAAAGCACACCCTAAAGTTGCTGGATTCCATTCAGAAGAGAGCTGTGTGCCTTTTCAGCGACCCGGAGATGACCCGGAATCTGGATAATCTGGAACACCGCAGACCTGTGGCCGAGATGTCCCTGTTTTACAGATACTTTCACGGCAGATGTTCCCCGGATTTGGCCCGCCTCATCTTGCCCCGGGCAATGCCTGTTAGACAGTCACGACAGACGGCAAGATCGCACCAGTTCGTCGTACAACTGGAAACATCTAGAACATCGCTGAAGAAGAACTCCTTTGTCTGGCGCACTGTATCACTGTGTGAACTTACATCTGTTTCCCCCTAATTACAACCTACAACTATTCAAGAACCTTGTCAATCAACATATTCGTACACACACCGCTCGTCGAGCGCCATAGTATTTCCCTTTAGTGTGTGTGCCAATACCATAAAAAAAACACCGAGTACAGTTGAAATTAATTTTATATTGTTGGTCTTTTATTATCATAGGACTGTATTGGCATTATAATACTGATTTACTGGTCTGCAAAACAGTATATTGTTTGGTCTTCTTTAGAAACTTTCTGTGTAGATTCCATCATCATGTTGAATCTGAATTAGGCTGCAAAACTATTAGCATCCACCATTTTGGAGAAAGACCTACGATTAAACAACAATTTTAATCAAAAGATCTTACTTACAGACTGCCTTTAATTTTTTGCTAATTATTAACATATACTAAAAACAAAATAATCAAAAAATTATATTTAATTAGAGCCTTGGCGGCATTGTTATTATATTTATATTGTGATATAAATAATATGAATATTTATGCTGAACAATTTGTATTACTGCTATTCATTCATTGAACATCAGGACCATGAAGTCAGAAAAAATATAACAACCTGGAGCATTTAAGGCTGAATAAATAATGCATTAATTTTGCGGACACACATTAATAAACTTCATAAAAGTCTTAGGAAATTGAATATATTAATGCAAAATGTGCAATATGTAAGACATTGAAGAGTGTAGCTGAAAACAGCTGAATTATTCATAGACCAAAATAGCACTACATAGTTTGCATATACAGGATAGTGTGATGACGTCTATTTTGAGGGGCGTTAGTAGGAGTGTTATGTAAATATTTCTCTGTAACGTCGAGACCAGAATCAGCATTTGAGGGCATCTTTTCGCCAAGAATAGGCTTAAAGATAATTTTAAGGATAAAAGGACACTGTCTTTATCAACGAACATTTATCGCATAACATATATATCATGCTTGCTTGGAAGCATAACTTTCCTCGTTTAAGGGTTTGACCATAAGACAAATTATTAAATTGAAACATATAGTTAGAGCTTCCTAGCCAACATATTGATAAATTTAGATTTAATTACAAACCCATAAGGATCGTGTCTTTCAGCTATTTTTCGTCAATATTGCCAGTTTTCTTCTGATAGAGTTGCCAGATATGAATAATTTTTGAACTGTTAAACTGGGTTTTGAAGACGTATTTTACACCTAGATTAGAGACATAAGGACATCTATAAATGAGGAGCTTTCAAGCAAAACCGAATAAATCCACTTTTTATGAAAATTGAGTTAGCGGCGGATACCGATTCAGTTTGTTAAAATACATCATATAAACCAACTATTAACGGGCAAAAACGAATAAATCCTCGTCAATTTCAGGGTTGATATTGATATTTTCGTGCAAAACCGAATAAATCCGCCTTTCGCTCAAAACCGAATAAATCCAAATATATATTTATATTATTTATGTCGAGTGTCTTATTTTACCTAATTAGTAAGTGTGTATTTTGAACAATAGATGGCAACAGCTTATGGAAAAGAGTTGGAAAGCGGCGAAATTGTTGCATTTATGAGTAAATCGAGTTGAAAATAATGAGGAAATAACTCAGGAAGAAGAAGAGATGAGTAATGAGTATGACTGCTTAGAAGAGGAGTCTGCACTCCATGTTTAATTAACTTTTTGTTATGCACTTTAAACTTTAAAAGATAGTTATTTTTTATTGTTTGCTCTTTGGCTAAATTTTTTTCTTAGAAAAGAATATTACTTTTTTGTTTAATTTGGGAGTAAAGATTTTTTCAGATGTTTTTTCATGGGTTTAAAAGGATAAAAAGCTAATTTCCTTTCATGTTTGTCAACTACACATATTATGTTTTTGTTTGTACTAGTTTAATAATATTTTTATTAATGTTTGCTAATAAAGTTTTGAGCAAAACCGAATAAATCCAGTTGTTTTGAGCAAAACCAAATAAATCCATTTTTGTTTTAGTTCTATTTCTCCGAAATATTATTTTTGAAAATTTATATTGTAGGGAAAGTCTTATTATGATGCCTCTAATACTATTTGCTAACAAGATAAATGAAAAAGCTAGTACCTTTTGCGTAATAGAAAAATCGTCTTTTCCCAAAAATCGTTTATGGTGGATTTATTTGTTTTTGCTCGAAACCTCCTCAAATTTTTAATACGTTTGAATAAAAGTGCATCCATTTTAATTTTAATTTATACAGAGTAACTATTATGAATTTGAATTGTAACTGTTAGGAATGAGCGTATATCTAATTATTAATTAAAACTAAATTTTACTTAGCATTCCGCTGTTGAAAATTGTATTCACTGTTTAGGCATTCAATAATAAGGCAGATATTTTTCGTTATAGAACTTGTTGAATTACGGATTAGATTTCAAAATAAGTGAGCAAAAGAATGATTTCGTCATATTTTAGTGTCATTACATCGTATATGACTACTTAATTTAATTCTGGTGAAAACTTAGTAATTTACATCCGCGTCTTGTTGCAATTGATTCAACCGTATGTTTCGGCAATATGCGTTTATTTCAGTCTCTTGCGGCAAGAAGGAAGAGGGTCACACATGCGTCTATCTTAAATGAAAGTAAATATTTAGTATTAAGTTGGTTTCAGGAGGTTAACCTCCAATTTTGTTTCGAAAGCAAGCTTGTCAATGACATCAGTATCAGTATCAGAAGGGGTGGCCCCAAGCGGGCCTAGCACTTAGACCACCAATTGGGCCTGTCGTGCTCCAGCTCGCATTAGCGAACCTTCAGGATGCCGGTCTTCCTCAAGCAAGCCCGCAGCTCCTTCAGACTAACACGACACGCTGAACCTGGCTCGATCTGCGTCGATTCTAAAGTTTACCCACGCGAAAGCGTGGTAGTTAGTACGGGACCTCATCGTCCTCCATGGACTTCCTACGCTTCCCCCCCTCTGCAATCTTCAGCAGAGTCAGGTGCCATATAAGCCTACAGTGCCCTGTGCAGAATCCTACCAGTGCCTTGCACTCCTTCGTTGGTATGAGCCTCTTCGCGAGTCCGTGTATCATGACCCTCGTCTGTCTCATCCACGGAACCGTCCTTCATATCTCTTCAGCCCGACTTTCCATCCAGGCCTCCAAAGCTCTTTCGCGAACATATTGGGTGGTCACTACATAGATCAGGCCCTATGTATCTACGCGCGCAGCCTTCTTTGGCTAAGGCGTCCGCGACCTCGTCTCTCGGTACAACCGAGTGTCCGGTACCTCGATCAGCGAAACCTTTTTCTGCTTTGCAAGTTTAATCAGCCAGCTCTTGTACTCCTTCACCAATAAGGAGGGCCTACGAACAGACTTCAGCGTCATGAGTGCGGCCTTGCTGTCGGAGCAAAAGAAATAGTATATTATTTTATATGGAGGAAAAGTAATACTTTTCATGGCGCGCTTGTGTTTAACAGCCGAACGAAGTGAGGCTGGTAATAGAGAGCAAGCCATGAAAAGCAACTTTTCCTCCAAATAAAATATGCTGTTTTTTCTTCAAATGTCGACAAATTAATGCAAAAAGTCTCTTTTTAATAGTAATAATAATTATTATTAAAGATAAGTGGGTTCGCAAGGCGGCTTAGACCGGTGCGGTGTCGGTAAATAGGCTCAGGTTGTTGCTATAGTAATGTAACATACAGCTGTCAGTGGACACTGTCAACAATAATAATATTTTTAAAATTGCGTCTTCGATTGCGTTTTAATTCCGTATTCATAAGCAGTTATTGAGTAAGTTCGATTAAATAATAACCAATTTGTTCCTAAATTAATGATTTTTAGAAATCGTTGGCTTAAGTGCAAAACGTCGTAATCCACAAAAAATGTGAAAATTACATTTTGGTGTCATTTGAATTATATGTCGTATCTGTACATTCTGGCAAAGCGTCGTAACCCGCAGACGCCATGAATATTCAATTAACGTGCCAAAACCAAAAGTCGTATCAGCAACCGCCGTGGATTCGATTGTAAAACGTCGTAAGCCACAGTTGAGCAGTAACCTTTTTAAAGAGTAGGTGCCTTTCAGTGTTGTGCAAAGTTTTTTGCTTTGTTAGGTGAGTATTTTGTAACAACGGTAGTATTTACTAAGTAACATATTTCGTAGTGTGTAGGGTTTTGTTGTAAGATAGGAATATTTTACGTAATACTTTAATTGGGTCTAAGAAATTAGTCGAGTGGGATACGACATTTTGTTTGTTGCGTTTATTTTAGGGTTGCGACATTTTGGCGTCGTAATAATCATGATTAAAATGATTTATAAAAAATTCTCTAACATGTTACTCGTACCAAAAAAAATATTTTTTACAGCCGGACCTGTAACGTAAAATTTTCTGAGATCCATTAAATGTTTTTATTTCTTAACTGTGTTTTTTATATAAGAAATTATAAGACGCTACGATTGAAATTGACTTTCTTATTGCGGTTTGCATAAAATTTTAATGAAATCATAAATCGTTAATTAACCTTCTAGAATGTCGTCTCGTGCAGATCGAATAATGGCTCTTACGGCAGCTATTAACTTAGCTCAGAATAGTTCAACTACTGAGGACTCTCAGGTTGTAACAGACAATATTAATAATAATACATGTAACCAAAACTCAAACATGGATGGGACACCTTCAGCTTCGTTTGACTCAACAGGCTTCGATGAAGACGCCATATTTAATAATATTGACATTATTCCTGTACTTTTTGAAGAAATTAATATGACGGTCAACAACTCAGTAGAATACGTGATACTAAGTAATAATAATGGCGAAATTGAAGAAGAAAAAGTTATTGAGCAATCTTTGCTAGTGCAGGTAAACCAAACTAATTTTGAATTTGCATGGCTCGAAAAGATGGATAATTTTTATTTTTAGAAAAAAACTTCGCAATCTAGCGATAACAATGGAAGACAACGTAACGTTACCGAAAATGTTTATTTTATTGACAAAGAGCATGAAGAAGAACACAATGCTTTGGCGAAATATCCAAGTGTACAGGTAAACGTAATTGCTAGCACAATTGTGTAATTGGATATAACTTAGCTATGTATTTTAGGAGCAGAATTTGCAAAATGACAATAACACTGGAAAGGACAATGATACCACAGAAATCGATGAACGTGACGAACACAGGGAAGAGCTGGATACCGAAGCCGGAAGTGAATATGAACCAGAGGAAGAAGAAGACGAACACAGGGAAGAGCTGGATCCCGAAACCGGAAGTGAATATGAACCAGAGGAAGAAGAAGGCAGTAGTACAGATTTAAAAAATAATGAGAATGAAATTTCTGTAATGGAGGAATCCCGAAAAAGAAAGAAAAAAGGAGACATACTGACATGGGATAGAACGGTTAATAAGAAGCTTAGGATGGAAGGTAAACCTTACTACTCAACCTTAAAGGATGACAAAGGAAATAAACTTAAGCAGCCAGCCAGAAAATTGGGACTTGTGTGTAAATGCAAATCACTTGCGAGAAGCTGTAATACAATAAGTGAAGAGATGAGGAAGGAGATATTTGATATGTTCTGGAAATTGAAATGGAAGGATAAAAAGAATTATATTAGGTCTCTTGTAACTTACGAAGAGAAAAAAAGATGCTATGTCATAACTGACTCACGAAGAAAAGGGACTTTTTATTATCACCTCCAAGTTAAAAATAAGAAACTTAAAGTGTGCAAAAACTTTTTTCTTTCTACATTGGGAGTGAAGGAGCGATCAGTGAGAGATTGGGTAATTCATCCATCTATTCATGGTATGCCAAAATCCAAGGAAACAAAGAAGAAACCAACAAATGAACAGCAAAGGAACGACGAACGAAAACACTTGATGAAAGAATTTATAAACCTGATCCCAAAATTGCCATCACACTATTGCAGAGCAGACACTAAAAAATTATATTTCGAGGAATCTTTTGCCAATAAAACAGAGGTCTACCAGTTGTACAAAAAACACTGCGAGGAACAACAATGTACAGCGCTTTCCATTTGTGCATTCATGACAACATTATCTGAAATGAATATCTCTATACATAAGCCTAAAAAGGATCAATGTGATCTTTGCTGTTCTCACAAGGTAGGGCAAGTTTCTGACGACGAGTATAGACAGCACATAGAAAAAAAGGAACTAGCTAGGAGTGAGAAAAAGAAAGATAAGGAAGCAGCATTAAGAGGAGACTGTTATTTATTTACCATGGATGTTCAAGCAGTGAAGTTGTGCCCAATGTTGTATGCAAGTAAGCTTTATTTTAAAAGCAAACTTCAAGTGCATAACTTTTCAATTTATAATTTAAATGACCACCACTGCGTCAATTATTGTTGGAATGAGACAGAAGGAGAACTTGTGTCATCAGTATTCACTACCTGTATCTTGAAGCACCTGGAAGAATTTTGCCTCATTGAGAAAAAAACGATAATTATATATTCGGATGGGTGTGGATATCAAAATAGGAACGTAGCATTATCTAATGCACTTCTTAATTTTGCAGTTCAACACGGTGTGACCATTTTCCAAAAATATTTAGAAAAAGGTCACACCCAAATGGAAGTGGATTCAGCTCATGCATTGATTGAAAGAAAGTTAAAAGGGCGGGAAATTCATCTGCCGAGTCAGTACCCAATAGTAATAAAAGAAGCTAGGAAAAGTCCTTCCCCTTTCGAAGTTCGCTATCTTAGCCATGACTACTTCATGAAATATGATAGGAAAGATAATTTCAGGTACAAATCTATTCGCCCTGGACGTAAAAAGGAGGATCCAACCGTGAATCAATTAAAATGTTTAAAGTACGAGTCTGATGGGACCATCTATTACAAAACGGATTACCGAGAAGAATATTACGCTCCACTTCCACAAAGACTAAACAGTAGTATTACTGTAAGCATCCCCAAAGAACAATCATTGTATAAAAACAGGATTCCAATAACAAAGCAAAAATATGACCATCTGCAAGAACTAACACAAGTTCTACCACCTGAAGTAAAAACGTTTTATGACAACATCCCTTTTTGCACCAAAAATAAAGAAAAATAAATTTTTCATCTGTTTTATATGAATATTTAGTTTTTTGACTTTTTGTCTGTGTCATATAATGTCAATAATAGTATATTATTTTATATGGAGGAAAAGTGATACTTTTCATGGCGCGCTCGTGTTTAACAGCCGAACGGAGTGAGGCTGGTAATAGAGAGCAAGCCATGAAAAGTAACTTTTCCTCCAAATAAAATATGCTGTTTTTTCTTCAAATGTCGACAAATTAACGCAAAAACATCTCTTAGTAATAATATCTAATTATTATTAAAGATAAATGGGTTCGCAAGGCGGCTTAGACCACGGTCGTAGGTGGCCTTGCTTAGACCGGTGTCGGTGAATATAATGTAACATAAAGCTGTCAGTGGACACTGTCAACAATAATTATTTTTTTAAGATCGCGTCTCCGATTGCGTTTTAATTCCGTATTGATAAGCAGTTATTGAGTAAGTTCGATTAAATAATAACCAATTTGTTCCTAAATTAGTGATTTTTAGAAATGCAGTCACAAATTGAGTGATAAATACAAATTGTAGTTTAATAAATCTTGAGTTGTTGACGCTTATTTTGTTGTCTGTTTGTATTGTATCTATGTTGCTATGACAACACTTTTACCTCCGCCGGCGGAAAAGTGAAAAGTAAAGCTCCGGCGGAGGAAAAACGAAACTTCACGGCCGCCTACACAGTCGAGTAATGACGGATTTACTGACGTTTGAAGAAAAAAGCCTTTACGTTGCTGATACCATATTGTTTTTTTGGCTACTCTAGTTAGAACATAATTTTCGTAAGGTCGTATGCCACAATTGCATGAGTTACAAACAGTCGTAACCCACAAGTTTTTTGGAAAAAATAAAATAAATAACAATATTCTTCGAAAATATAACACGATGTTTTACTAAATAAAATATGTATTTATAAAACCGTTATTTATGCAGTTTTATTAAAACGAGAGGTTTTTTGTCTCTCCTGTAAAATTAGGGTATTTAGGGTTACGACATTTTGCACTTAAGCCATCGAAATGCAGTCACACATTGAGTGATAAATTCAAATTTTAGTTTAATAACTCTTGAGTTGTTGACGCTTATTTTGATGTTTGTTTGTATTGTATCTATGTTGCTATGATAACACTTTTACCTCCGCCGGCGGAAAAGTGAAAAGTAAAGCTCCGGCGGAGGAAAAACGAAACTTCACTGCCGCCTACACAGTCGAGTAATGACGGATTTACTGACGTTTGAAGAAAAAATATTTTTCCACTGAAATTGAGCCTTAACCACTCCCAGACCGCCATTATGATAGCGAAATTTTCCGCTTTGGAAAACCGTAGTGTGCTCGCCCAGTAGGGTGGATATTTTCCGCCCCAGGGCCTCACGGTACGCACCAGCTCCAGACAGTATTCCGATTCTGGGTCTTTGAACCAGACTAGTTCATCCCAGGATCCTATCTTTCCTCCCATCCAATTTGCCTTCGTAGGGAAGAAGTAGTTTAGCCCCACGTGGAAGCCTATATCAGGGACTATTACGTGACCTGGCATACCCTGGATGAGTAGGTCCCCAGACAGGCCCCGCCATAGACCGCAGTGGCCATGATAGGAGCCATTGTCCCTCTACATTCTCGCATCAGCCATTCTCATGGCCGCTCTAGTCTAGATGTCATTTTCATGGATCCTGGCCATCAACCGAGAGGTCCACGTCAATGATATTAAACTAAACAAGTCTAAGATTTTTGCTTGCATGGTGGATTCTAATTCCAAGTAATCTTATATCTATTTGTTGACCAGATTTCTAGACGCCTTGGTTTGCTTGAGTGTATAAGTTTTAGACTGTTTTTCGGACTTCACTTGGTGATTCAAATTTCTCTTCAATATATTTTTTTCATTCCTAGAAGAAACGTTCTCAAGTGTAAAAACAGTCTTATTTCGGAACAATTAACCTTACTTTATTTTGTAATTGCTATCTCACGTTGAAAGTTATTTGTGGCTATATACCACCATAAACTGCCGCATTTTTCCGGTTTCAGTTGATTTTCTGTAGCGTAGCACTTTCGTGTCTGATATTTATGGGATCATTTGACATCTTGATCTGGCATTTTGCTTTGCCCCTGTCGTAGAAAGTGCATCTTGGCAACAGTATCGGTCGATCAGATAATGATGTGTGTTTCGAACCGCCATCCTGATTTATAAATATTAGATTTGGGACAGCTGGAGGGGGATGCATGTTACAAATTACAAATACGATACATGTTTACCGCTGTCGTAGAGCAAGCCACGTAAGGGAAAAATAAAAAAACATGAGTGGTCTGGTTCCCAGATGTCCTCGTGTCTCGTGGGAACAAGTTATCCAAAAAACTAGATCTGGTTTTTTAGTAGCCCTGTTGAATGTGCCTGCCGAGAGTTGGGCGGAGCCTTGATGCGTTAAAAGTCGATACAGGAGCCAATTAGCAAACACGTTTTAGCGAAACAATAGAAACATAATAACTAATTATTTAGTCTCTCTGTGGCTAGGGAATCTACTTAGACTCATCAAGTTAAGCTAAGGAGATTTTTTCAAATATTTACGGGAAACTAATATTTATGTTTGAAATGTAGCTCGTACGGGATTGGCTAGTATAATTATGCAAGAGAATATCGGGTATAGTTTGCGCTTTTTTTCTATTTTCTGGACCAATACAATCCAAATGAGGCACACTCTTCAAAAGTCGGCCATTGTGACTGGTAGTGTGGTGTTGCGATAAAAAAATTTTTGCAATACACTTGTAGGGACCTTCTACCATGTACATTTTTGAATCACAGCCAGTATCCCGCGTTATCACCTTTGGTATTTTATTCGTTTCGTGCCTTGGATCAGTTTCATAATTGGGAGTTTTCAATGTTTTCGTCAACTCAGTCGTCTCCTTGTTTTCTTTAAATGTCGCATGTGGCCCCATGTGGATGGTTGCTAAATTATCTTTAATTATTTTTTTTTGCAGTGGTTTGTCTCGTTCACCTCTTGGCACCATTAGCAGTCTAGCTAATTTCAGCATTAGCAGATTTAAGGAAAAGAGTTTTCACGGGTAAAATATTGATTTAAGCTTTTCTGTGTCTTCTCTGCCTGTAAATGTTCCTTGCTTTGCGTTTTAAGCTACAACCTTGAATATGTTGATGTCTAACGGATTTTTTTTATTACGCAAAGAGCCCGTCTTCTTTCGGGGAAGCCCATTGCGTTCGTGGGTTGTGTAGATATAGAATAGACCTTATCCTATAATGAAAGTCCCTGAAGAATCCTCTATTTTTCCTATTTAAAGTTTTTTTTCTAGCTCCAGAAATAAAGGCTGTAGCTGTGTGCTAAAATATATAGAAAATGTTTCTTTCTTGAAGTTGCTAGTGGAGTGGAGAGCTGCCTACGAGTTCCTATCGATCAGTTCAGCAAATCAAATTGTGAACTAAGATAACGTCGTTTTTCACATATTTTAATTGCTGGTTATATTACACCGCGTTATAATCAGCCTTTGAACCTTATTTTTTCCTTTACTTTAATAATTTTCGATTAAGTCCTCAAGGGCCTACACTCCATTGTAATGAGTTATCGCAAGGGAACAGAGAATTTAAAGTCAAAGTCAAAATTTGCTTTATTGTTTTAAGTATAAAAATATTGCTGAAAAAACGCTAAATACCTAATTACCATAATTGACAATATTCAAATCACATAGGCTGTCATAAGCTAAGAAAACATGTTAAGAGTAAAAAAGGAGTTGAATTTTAAGAAAAGGAAAATAAAACACGCAATTAGTTAAAAACAAGCAAACAATACGCAAATAATTTCTCAAAAGAGGAGGCACACTCTTTATGGATTTTTGCTACCGGCTAAAGGTTACCAAATTTTAGTATATTGTTGGGGACGTCAAAGAAAGCATTTTTTCTACAGCCGCGCGCAAAATAACTAAATACTAAATTCAAATGAAATCGCAAAATCGACGAATGCCGTGGATCCTTATTTTGCGCTCTAGCGCGAACATGGAAAAGGAAATTCTCACTTTTTCCGTCTAGTGTGCTGAATGGCCATGGAAACCGAAGATAAATAAATGATAGTCGTGCGTTTGTTACAGTTTATTGCTGGCACTCCTATTCTAAATATGCCCGAAGCCCGAACATAATATGTCAAAACTGACAGTCATTGGCAAATTTCAGAATAAGTATAGAGAAAAATTTACATTTATATTTAAAAAATGCGGCTGTAGAAAAACTTCTGTGTGTTTTTCGAGCGCAAAGTAAGATTGCCGTTTTCGAAAGATTACTGCGCTCCGCTTACGCGTCGCGCAGTAACATTCTTTCTCAAGCGGCAATCCGTTACTTTGCGCTCTAAATACACAAATAACTATTTCAGCATTGACCGAAAGTTCCCTCTATACCTGTTCATATTAAAAATCGGCTCCAATAAGGTTTTAAATTTTTTATAACGGAAACGAGATATGCAAAACAAATCACAAAGCAAAAAGTTTTTTAGTTGCCTCATCCGGAAAAAATATAAAAATGTCAGAAAAGTCGGTGGCTTAAATTTGTATTAATAATATTAGTTAGGACATCACTGAACTTAAGTTTTGATTTTCGAATGGATTAAAAGAATGTGACCGCTAAAAGACATAGTTACTTTGCCGAAGCGAGAAACGAATGCAAACGTGTGATTGATAAAGCTACGAGAAATCACAATCAAAGGACCAGGAATAAACTTTTGCAATGCATCAGTGGCTCCAGGAACATCTGGTCGGTAGCAAAGACAATAAGTAATAACTTTACAAAAAGTGCCTCCCACCTTTGACAGACTAATGCGGCGTCACGGCGATTACAGCTAAGGAGAATGCAAACAGGTTCGCCAGAATGTTTTCATCGCACCCTACCTTAAACGAACCTCAAGGCGAAGCTTTCACCACCATATCCAACGTCAACACTATACCATGACAGGAGTAAAGCTTCATCACCGTGATATTTGTAAGTCCTCAAATAACTAGATATGTAAAAGGCATCAGGACCGGACAGAATACCTGTCATCGTGTGAAAGAACGCGGCGCCAACGAACTAACACCCATTTTCCAGACGTTTTTCTCTGTCTTACAGAAAAGGGATGTACCCATCTTCTTGGAAAGCAGCTCGAGTGTAACCTGTTCCAAAAATGACAAAAAACCACGCACTCCCCTCAAACAATCGCCCAATTGCCTGACTTCCAATAATCTCCAAAGTCATGGAACATGTAGTCAATCAGCAACTACTCAACAACTTCGAGATCAACAGAATAATTGGCGGCTACCAGTACGGCTTTCGCAAATATAGATCGACAGGAGATATATTGACCCATGTCGCCCATATATAGAGTAGGGCAATTGAGGATTACATTACGGTGAATCTTGAGCGATTGTGTTGAATATGTAGAAGGCATTAGATAGAGATTGGATTTGTCAAAATATTCCAAGACAAAGAAGGACCTCAATGCAAGATTAAAGCTTTGCTTTGCAATCTTTGAGCATGGTTAATCTCAAAAATGCGCTGGTTTAGTAACTTGTGACCTACATCACTCAGAAATCGATATGATAATGTCCGAAAATTGATATATTTAAAGCCCGTAAACTACTCTTAATATGCGGATTTCGATATAATTAACAATGATAAGATTGGCCGCCAAATCTGGGTGAAGAAAAATACTAGAATTTATTTAAACAAAATAAGAACAACGAAGAATATGCTAATAAGGCCTGACGACGCAAACTGCATTAAGCAAACAAACAATTCGAAGTTTTGGGAGTTCACTTAAATAATAAGCTTAGATATCACGCGCTTCTAACTTCGTATTATGGAAATTTTATTCAAGGTTGTCATATGGTAACATGGGTTGAGAGAACTCCACTAATATTGACAATCTCCTAGTTTGTGAAAAGTGTATAATAAGAATAATTGCTAAAGTATCAAGGAGAACGTCATGTCGAAACTTATTTATAAAATTTTAAATTTCAATGCTAATTGGAATTGACATACTTATATGAAAGTGAGATCAGTGTAAAAAGCAGGGAAAGCGAATACGCTAAAAGACATTATGTTCACAGTAATGATATATCGCAAAAAATACCTTTTATTCTCTGAAGAGTCCTCATTGTACTTCTATCCGAGTTTTCAATAAGCTGTCAGATTTAATAAAAAATGAATAATCGCCAATAAAATTAAAATTTTGACTAAAAAATATTTAAGGGCTTTCTACAGCTCTAACGAATTTGTAAAATTCAATTGAATGTATTTTAATACCTCTTTAAAATGTATTTTGTGACGTAGCCTATGCTGAATAGTGAATATAGACTTTATATTTCACTCCAATGGAAATAAAAGTATTTCATTCT
>MU185399.1:82367-114377 GCA_016904865.1 Pissodes strobi | reverse complement strand
TTAGGCATGGTAATAGTTAGTTTTGGCAGGCAAAACATCTCAGGGTACACCCAACACACTGCTCGGTCATTAGTGTTTTGGAGCTTGTTGGGCAACTTATTGTTTCATACTTGAAATAATAGATTAATTAATTAAAATTGATAAACGTAGGGAAGGAAGGAAGTCTACATAACAGACTGGATCTGTTGGTGATAAAAAAAAGAACTGGATGAAGATATGCAGTTTGAGGTTACTGGACAAGTTTTTATAAAAGCAAAAGTGTCAATGCATCATTGAGCAGCGGTTACCGACGCGACGTATCCGGAGAACTTGTTATGCATAAATTTCTTTCTCACAAAACAAATATTTTGCGGAAACTTGGCGACGATGATCTAGACAGAAGGATTCAGTTTTGTGAAACCATAACAGGGATAATTACAGCAACACCGCAATTTAGAAAACTAAACATTTGCTTCAGTGATGAGTCCGCTACTGAAGTGCAAATCCACATCTTTTACAGAGTGCTACACTCAATATCCCCAAAAAGTCAGTGTTTGGGAGGGAATCGTGGGAAATAATATTATTAGTTTTTTTTTATTGAAGGAAATTGAATTGGCCAAGTTTATGCTGAAATGCTCAACCAAACTATAGAGCCCTAGATTTTGCATGAACCCGAAAACCAAAGATACTTACAAGACAATCTAAATTTGTACGAAGATCTTTTACATTTCCAGCAAGATGCTGCACCCCCGCACCATGTTGCTTGGGCTAATTTATCCTTGATAGGAAGACTGCAAATATAGTGTAGCTAGAAATACACGTAGATGGCTTATTGTAATCCTATACAGACTCTTAAATAGCCAGAATAAGCACCTTTGCCATATATAGAAGCGTCTCAAAGGGCGCGAATGCGAAAGTTCGCTGAACTTTCGCATTTACTTCATTTTAACATTTGAATATTTCTAAAATAACTTTGCCAAAGAACACGTAGTGCCAGAGTAAACTCTCAATACTTTCAATATTAAGACAACTTTTCGTTAAGGTAATAATTATAGCTCTGTTTAATAAACAGATAATTAATATTTCAAGATCTTCTAAAAACCTCTCTGTGGGGAGCATCTGTATTTGAAAATTTAAATTTTAGTTCTAATTTAATAAGTGTTTGAATGTTACTTTTTCACGTTAATTAGTGATTAGTTTCATTCCTGAAGTTTATTAATATAATTGCCAGTGATTCTTTTAATGCATATTTTTTAAATAATAGAGGTATTAATTTGAACAAAGCTCTAATTGCCCGTAAAGTATCCGAGGACTTCCGTCATTAGTATACTAATAAATGTATGTCATCCTACAATAATTTCTGGATATTTATTAGAAAATTAATAATCTTCAAATTATAAGATATGATAAAATAATAGTCAATTGTTCTCTATATGCGGACATTTGATTTAATAATGTAGACTTGAGTTCAGACAAAGCCTCAGTTGAACGTAAATCATTTGAATTATCAATCGACGAGTTTACAATTAATTTATTAATAAATGTTTGACATACTCTATTATATATTATAATTTTGCAAATTAATATTAATAGAATTGTGATTAAAACATATTTATTTAAAGAATTCTTATTGACTTTCCAAATGCATATATTTTTTAAAGAATGTTGGCATAAATTCAGACGAAGCTTACAATTTGAAGTTTCAACCGATGAGTATATCATTCTCTATTTAGTTAATAATATATTTTTATATTGCTAAATTACAAATATTATGATCATATATTAAACTAATTCCCATGGGTTCTCTATTACGTGTATGTCATACTCTATCAAGATATGAAAAGTTTCGTTCATTTGCAAATTAGTAATATGAAAATTATAATAATTATTAAAATAAACCAAGACATTTTTGTTTATGGTTTCAGGGCTAAACGATTTACATGCTTTTATTAAAATTCCTATGAATTATTTCTTTCATGATATTATATGGAAGTGATAAATCTAAATTCTCCTAAAATGTATAAAATATAAAATAATGTTAAAACAAGCACAATGTGAAAATATATTTATGCTATTATTGCACATTATTATCTAGAATATATGCAATAACAATACAAAAATTAATACAGTATGTACAAATTAAAATTAATAACATATTTAATTGAGCATGATGAAATGTCAGAGTCTGACTACTACTGCCCAGACAGCAGCAGATGTTCTGAGAATGTTGGAGGGTGATTCAATTGTGACGATTCGAATATTCCTAGGAATATCTCGAATACGTATTATCCATACGTAAAATTCATAGCATCAGAGAATGAGAATTCTTGAAGTAACATTCCAGGAATATTAAAAAAACTCTAGGAATATTCCTGGGCCAGGTGATAGGAATCATTCCAAGAATATTCGATTAAATTAACTTAGAATAACCCCAAAATATTCGATTCTTGCGACGGGTGGTAATGATCATTCTAGAAGTATTTCATTAAATCAACCTAGAATGTTCAGAACATTCCTATGTAAGGTGGCAATGACCATTCTTGATATACATTATTAAAAAGGCTGCTGTTGCATGCAGAGGGCGTCACTAACGATACTATAAAACCTTATAACTTTTTAACGCCTTATGTGTTTTTATCTTAAAAAAAAATCGATTATCCAGTCTTTTTACGTAAAATGGACATACTTTATAAATATAGCTAAGAGTAACCGTTTTCGAGATATTTGCTATTTTTTATGGTAGTGGCACACACACTAAAGGGAGATCCTATGGCGCTCGACGAGCGGTGTGTGTGTGCGAAGATGTTGATCTATTAAAAACTATATTGTGCTTTTATATACAAAACTTCTAATTTGGATTAATTGACGACAAATCTACCTTACAGTAAACATTTTACAAACTGCATAGCAACAGTGACACTTTTTAATAGAAAATATTTCTACAAAATCAAAAGGACCGGAGAAAACATATTTTTATAAAAAAATAAACATATACGAATTCAGACAAGACCTGAATCTGAATTACAAATCGACGAGTTTACAATTAGTTCATTAATAAATGTTTGTCATATTCTATTATATATTATAATTATACAAATTAATATTATTAATATTATGACTAAAACATATTTGATGAGGAAACACCCCAATATATGTATTAACTTATCGTTTTTGACCGTATAGTTTGGTGATAACACCCTATATGTAGTACGATTGAGTCGTAGTTAAAATCCGAATAGATTTATTTCATCTCAGGTAAACAAGAATTTGTGTATTTAAGGCTTCACGTTTCAGTTACTCCTTAGTCCGAACCTGTATTGTCGGTAGAATAGATTCCAATATATGAAATAATCGCTGGAGATATAGTTGTCACTCTCCGTCAAGGAAAACGTTTTTTTTAAACGGTTAAATTCAATATATCTTTGTCTCCGTCAATGTTGTGTAAACAACAATATGTCAAATAAAGAAAGAGCATTTTTTACCCTCTCAAATGCAATAATGCCCACGCCGTTACCGCTTTTCTATGCACTTCTAGAGAAATTAGATTTTAGTGCAGTACAATCGTTCACGCGTAAAACATCAAAAACTTCGTAGCTCTGTTGGCGCCAAGATACTGGGCCATTTTCTCATTTTCTTTGCACAGATATTTAGAAAATATCTGCTGTATCTTGTGTTCCCTTTTTCAACACTGAATCAAGGACTTTTTGTTCGTTTTAACGCATTTTCTCGAGATAATACAACGCGTCTCTCCTGTTGAATATAGAAGAAGGTATAATTGCGGTTGGAATTTTGCAGTAGACAAATCTATTCCTGTTCTCGAGATTCGAATCAACTGTTCGAAGTCTTCTGTCCCTGGTGAAGTAAAGTTGAGAGAATTGCAGATGCAAAGTAACAAGGTATTTTGTGTGAACGGAAAGGAAGTTAGTGGCATTATTGAAATAAAGTTGATTAAATTCAGTAAAGAAATAAGTTGATATTGGATTTAAATAATCAAGAAGTTTTGTTAGACATTTAATAATAGTTAACCTTATGTACAGTACCTATTTAGTCATATGTATGAAAGGATAAATGTTTGAAAGTAGTTAGAAATCATTGTATACATTAATCATATTTAATGCAAATTACATCCTGCATTATTAAAGAACATAACACCTAAAACAAATGTTTCAATTCACACCCTATGAATAAAATCCCCACCACCCTATTTTGACACAGTCCACTAATTAAGGTAGTTAATTATAAAGGTAATTATCACCCTGTGGTCATAAATGATTTAAGAATTAATTGTTTGTGCCGACCAATATTTATTTAAATAATTCCACCCAGAATATTTAGAGTGTTCAGAATATTCCTGCGACAGGTGGTAATGATCATTCCAGCAGTACTTTATAAAATCAGCCTAGAATATCCCCGGAATGCCCAGAATATTTCTGTCAGGTGGCAATGATCATTCCAAGAATATTTCATTTAAAAGATTGCTGTCGCATGCAGAGGGCGCCACTAATGATACTTAAAACCTTATAACTCTTTTACGCCTTAATGTATTTTAACTTTTTATAAAATTATTTATTATCCAGTCTCTTTACGTAAAAAGTCTATACTTTATATACATCCCTAAGAGTATCCGTTTTCGGGATATTTGCTGTTAAAAACCAGATTGTAGAAAGGAAGAGTTTTCATATACAAAACATCTAATTTGGATTAATTAACAGCAAATCTACCTTACAGTAAATAATCTATAAACTACAAACTTTTAATAGGAAATATTTCGACTTTAACAAATACACAATTTTACTTTAAAAAGACCGAAGAAAAGATATTTTAATAAAACATAATAATATACTAAGACGCAAGAAAGGTGTGAGGTTTTAAAGGCATTCCATGCAGGTCGCAAACAACAGCAAAACTGCCAAAAGGTTTAGGAATTTTTTGACTGAAAACAATCCCGATCGCCAAGTTTTTGAAAAACCATAAAAAAACGAAAATAAAGTTGTACTAAGGAATCTGTTGTTACGCTTGCTACTCTATGACTCCTTAGTTACGCTTTATTAGTCAAAAATTATAAAATGTACTTAAGTATTTAACTTTCAAAAATCTCTTTTTAAAAATGATTTATTAGGAGCTAACTACAGTTTGACTTTACTTGACAATAGCTAAATAGAGAATGATCATACGTAAAATTTATCTTAGGAGGTAAATTACATTACATTGCTTAAATCTAGTTCCCATCGGTGCATCTGCTGACTGGGCAGTCACACGGGCTCGGTTTCATGCGACTTAACTCCTCCATCCTTAAGATTCGAAAATTACGGAGTGTTTTTTCGAAGGAATGCTTTCCATGGGTGTGGCTTCTTCTTCATCCCTAGGTTTCTTATTTTGGGTGGATCTCCATAACTGGTAGATTTTTCTTCTTTGTGTTATTGCTAGAATTATAATAATTAGGGAGCAAAACACAAGGGTAATGTAAAATGACGTATTTTGGGGTTGCTGGCTGTCAATACTAAACGAAGTCAGCTGATAAATTTCGTCAAGATTAATTTTGGTTATATTTGGCATTTCCAAAATAGTTTCGTGCGTTATCGCAGACAGTTTGATTTCTGACAGGATGAATGGTTTTCCTTCTTGAATTTTCACATCATTGAGGAATTTTCTTCCATTGATTTGGATCTCGCAGCTTTCAGGTATTTTGACTAGAACTGATTGTTCGATTGGCAAATATTGATCGCTGCTACATTTGGCTAATAATTTTTCGGCTTTAATTGGCAGGATTAGAACCATTTCTTTCGTGATTTGTTCTACTTTTGCTTCTTCAATATTGATTTTGAAAGTTGGACAGTCGGCTGTCGGTGTGTTCATCAATAGACTGTTGACACATTCGTCACGAGGGTGAAATTCTTCCAGACAGAAGTACGTTTCTTCAACGGTCGGGCAAACGTTGTTGGAAAATTGTTTCTTTTCTTCATTTTGTGCCAGGTAAGGATATTTTGGGCTAAATATCATTTGATTTTGGATTACTGGGTAAATATGAAAAAAGGTAAAAGGTTCGGGTCTCAGTATCGGTACATGAATAGCAAAGATAAGCTTTGAATTTGAAAAAGTTATTTGCGTACCAAAAAATTGATAATAAGACAATATATTTGGGAACCTTGGAATTTCATTTTTCCTGTAAATCTTTGTTAAGTATTTTAACATTTCATTTAAGTCAGAACTTGAAAGAATACTATTATGAAGAGCGTTGATTTTTTGCGAACCTAATAGCGTTTTCTAAATTGTCCAAAAACATAATTACATTTTGGCAATCTAAATTTAATTGTGTAAGAATGCTTTGAAAGCTAAGATAATCTCCTAAGGACTTTATTTCTCGTTCCATTGTATTACGAAGCGTTTTTAAACCAAGTTGAAGTTTGTCTTGATTTTTGCTAAGAGTAATAATCGTGTTGTTATAATTCTTTATTAGATTTTTTGAGATTGAAATTTGCAATTTCATTTCATTGGCAATTTGTTTTTGGTTTGTATTTAAAATATTTATTGCTTCATCATATCGTTGACTATCTTCCGAATCTAACGTACCAAATAGCCATTTACTTGCTTTTCCAATAATATTTATTAATCCTGGTTCTTTTCGGATATGTGGGTGTAAATTTTGTAATTTATTACTCGCGATTTGAATTAAATATTCTGTTCTTACAAGTAAGTTTTCCGCTAAGCCATGATAAGAAATATGATTCGTAGCATTTGATAATAATAAATGATTTCTAATTATTAAGAAATTATTTTCGATATCATCTAATTGATTAATTAAGTAACTTAAATCTATATAATGCAAAAACGTATGTCTATTATCTACTATTCTAGAGTTTCCTAACTTTATAGGAAGGATAGGGTTATTTAAGTTTGTTACTTGAATGTCAGCTCCTATGTGAAGTACTAGGAACAGAGTCGTCAACGTTTTCAGCATCGTTAACCTGAAAAGATTGTTTCATTTTAATTTTAGGTTTCCTAGCGCTACTCTTATGATATGATGTTTTATTTGTTTTTATTTTGATGTCTGTTTGACCTTTTAAATTAAGTTTCTTAAATTTAGGATACATTTTTCCTCGCTGTTTATTTTTTATATAGGCGATTTTTTGCGATTGAAAATCCGGGGGTTCGTTTCTTGTTTCATTTCGCTTTTCGATTATGTCCTGTTTAGTTTGCTCGTTGACTTCTTTTATACGTTCATAGAGCTTATTCGATGTCTCTTTATGAGTTTGTACATAGTTTGAAATTATCATATTATCATTAAGATCGAACGGATTTATTGATTTTATATGTCCTGTGATAATTTCGAATGGGGTATATTTTGTAACACTATGTATTGAATTATTATATCCCATAACGGCTCGTTTGATTAATTGTTCCGTATTTAGATTGTTATGGTCTTCCTGTAAACAACGATAACTTTCTATAATTGATGAGTGAAATCTCTCAACAGGGGAATTTGAATTACTATTTTTGGGTGTAGTAAAGTGTAATTCGATTTTGTACATTTTACAAAAATCTTCTAATTCCTTGTTTTTAAATTCAGTACCTTAATCGGCGGTAATTTTTAATGGAAGTCCGTGATGTGTTATAAAATTGAATAGATTTTCTATCACTTCTACTCCGGTAATAGCTTTAAGAGGGTAGGCTTGTCCATATCGAGAAAATGAGTCGATAACGGTGACAAAAGCTTCGCTATTAATTCTGAAAGTGTCCACATGAATGTGCTCAAATGGTTTTGAGGCTGTTGGAGTGAGGTTAAATTTGATTATTGGTGGATCTCTATCGTACTTATTCTTTTGGCAAGTCTCGCAATTGTTTATATAGTTTTCTATATCTATAGACTTTCTTGGCCAATAGAATATTCAGCTGAGTGCTGCTTTCATTTCATTCATGCCTCTATGACATGTTTTAGTCGTATGATACATTTCTAACTTTTCTTTCTGATCAGAAAGCTTCTCAATGTCTTCTAGAAATGTAGTGCAATGTACTAATTTATATGCAGAGTTTCGAAATAGGTTTTATAGAGTCACAGTAAAATTTCGTGCTAATAAATCGTTTCTAAAGAAAATTGCATAAACTCGTTTAGGGTCTATATTTTCTTTTAGTAATTTTACGATATGAGGTGTTGGATTTCTATTAGAGATAGTGACATACATCCTATTATTTTCAAAGACTTTTTCTCTTCGTATTTGAATATTTTCTACTTCTCCGTCGGTGATTATTATTTGATTTTTATATTCATTCATCGGTCTTTCGGATATTGGTATTGCAAATATCGGATTTTCTAGTGACGTATGCACTGTTTCATTGTCAGTGGATGGTTGAACTACTGGTAATTGAATATTTGGTGGTTTAATTTGAATATCGCTTATAATTTTTATTTTTGGCTCATTGATATTCAATTTCAAAAGTTCTTCTACTGTTTGATTGTCTAAATTAGGTAAATACTCTTCACTTCGATGTAACAAAAATTCTTCTATGATTTCGTCCGAGTCGCCTAAATTGTTAAATATTGATTCTGTCTCTATGGCGTTGATATCTACAGGGTGTCTTGAAAGTGCGTCTGCTGCTTGATTTGTTTTTCCTTTCTTGTATTTTACTTCATAGTCGAATTCTTCTAGTTTTAATCTCCAGCGCATTAGTCTTGAGTTTGGCTCTTTTAATGACATCAACCATTGTAGCGGTTTGTGATCGGTATATATTACAAATTTTTGTCCAAATAAGTATGGTCTGAAATGTTTACAACTCCATACAATAGCTAGAAGTTCTTTTTCTATTGTTGAGTAATTTATTTCTGCTGGGTTCAATGTACGAGATGCATAGCAAATTGGCTTGTTTTCTTGTGAAAGTATTCCTGATATAGCAAAATTTGAAGCATCAGTGATCAGCTCAAATGGTTTGGAAAAATCAAGGTATGCTAAAACTGGTTCTGATGTTAACGTATTTTTACAAGTGTTAAAGCAATCAACAAATTCTTTTGTATGTTCTACCTTGCTATCTTTTTTGAGACACTGTGTCAATGGTTTGGTTAACTTCGCAAAATTTTTTATAAATTTCCGGTAATAACCAAGTAAACCAAGAAATGCTTTGATTTCACGCTGTGTTTTTGGAATGGGGTATTTTTGTATTGCAGAAATTTTCTTTTTATTTGGTTTTATTCCGTTGGGTGTTACAACGTGTCCTAAAAATTCTACTTCTTTACACAAAAATTCACACTTGTCTATCTGGATTTTTAAATTTGCTTCTCTTAATTTTTCGAATACTATTTTCAGATTTTGAATATGTTCTGTGAGGCCTGTGCTTATTACGATTACGTCGTCCATAAACACCATACAAATTTTATTTTGTACGTCCTTGAAAATTTCATCCATTACTCGTTGGAAAGTGGATGGAGCATTTTTCAATCCGAATGGCATCCTTAAAAACTCATAGTGTCCATTTTCTACGCTAAATGCGGTCTTTTCGATTGAGTTTTTATGCTTTTCCATTTGATGAAATCCACTAGCTAAATCTAGTGTAGAGAAATACTGGGCTCGTCCTAGCTTGTCCAAAATATCACTTATATTTGGGATTGGATATCGATCTGAAATTGTTCTTTCGTTAATTTTCCGAAAATCTACAACAATTCTCCACTTCTGCTTTCCAGAAGCATCGACCTTTTATTATTCCTTTTTCGAGCATTTCATTTATTTGCCGTCTTACTTCTTCTTTATGAACAAATGGATATCGATATGACTTGGTGTGTACCGGGATATCGTCCGTTGTCCTAATTTCGTGTTTAATTTTGGATGTGAAAGACAATTCTTCGTCGTTTTGATAAAATATGTCAAAAAATTCTTTACATAACTTGGAAATCGCTTCCTTTTCTTCCGTGTTCATATGTTGCGTACGAATTAAATTATTTTTGAAAATTTTATTTTCTTGATTGCGTTTTTGATTTTGCGTAAACGTTTCGAAATTAAATAATTCGAATTGATTTTGTTCAAACGGTTCGACTTTTAATGGTTCTTTAAATTTTACAGTTATATATTTAACATGGGGATTTTGAATTTCTAGAATAGCAAATCCGTTATTTGCACGAGAAAGTGCGGGTGGAATTATTAATTTATCTAGCTGTGTTGTTTTTACAATAATATCGCCTTCATAAATATTAACTGGAATATTCTTTAGTACTTTTTCGTTTGGATTAAGAGTGATTGCAAAATCTGTTTCCAAATTTTCTCTATATTTGAATGGAATTTCGATATCGGGTCCAATCAATCTTTGATTAATTAGATCAATATTTAGACTCATGTTCTTTAAGTCAGTTAGTCCTATAACTCCGTCAAAAAAGTCATGAAAGTCGAAAAGAATAAAATTGATTTCGTAATTGTTACCATATTTTAGAAAAATTGGAATATCGGCTTGAAATTGGGTATTTTCACTTCCTATGGCGGTTTTGATAATATTTTGAGAACGATAAATACATTGTGGGAAACATTGTTCAGCCACTGTAGGTCTCAGAATAGAACGAAAACTGCCTGTGTCGATTAATAATTTTATTTTCGGGTATTCGAGTTGTATATATGGTAAAGCGTTACTAGAGGAAATATTAATTTCCGCCAGGCTTATGGTTTTGAGGGGCCTGGGTCTAGAAAATTTTCATTATTATCGTTTACAGATAATTCGTGAATTTGTTCTATTTGGGCATTATCGTCATAATCGATTTGATTATTGGTATTTATAGGATTTCGTCCTTCATATTGAATTTCGTCACAATACGTATCGGAATATGAATTTGAGAAATTATTCGATTCATCTTCCTCGAATTCATTTGAATAAAGTTCTTCGAAAACGTATTTTGGGTTTTGATATGGTTGAACTTGCCTTTGATATTGATTAATTGGTCTAGAAAAGGTATGATTTTGGGGATTTATTTTGGTAAATCCATTTGTATTTCTAGATACAATTGACATAGGAGTTGGTTTTGGAAGTTGATTTGGTGGAGTTTGATTTGGCTTGAATACATTACGAGGTGGTCCAAATACTTCTCGATTGGTTGGATAACGTTTGGTCGGTATTTGTTTCGGTTGAATATTTATAGGTTGTGAGGGCCATGAAGGTATTAAAGACATATTAGGTTGATTTTGGTTACTAAAATTTGGGTTCACGCGATTAAAATTTGGTTGGAAATTTGCGTTTGTCTGCGACTGAAAATATTGGGGATTTTGATGATTAAATGGTCTATTAATAGAATTATTTATTTTATTAGGATTTCCTGTTTGTCCTAAATTTCCATATAATCGTTCAAAATTTTCAAATTCAGCTACATAACCCATAGCATCTTCCAGAGAGTCTGGTTTTCTAATATACATATTATTTTTCAGAATTCCTGAACAACCTGCTATAAAAGTGTTAAGCGCTGTTTTGTCGTATAGATTTATATGACAAAGTTTTTGACTTTGATCAAGAGTATTATCATTGCTAATACGTTGTATAACACTACTTCTTAATAATTGCAACCTACTACCAAAATTTAATAAATGTTCTCCCTTGTAGGGTCTCGTTCGCGTTAATTCTTGTACTAAACAATCTAAATCTCTCCTATCAGCAAAACATTGTATTAAAGCTAATTTTAAATCATTCCAATTTGTTAATTCGGATCTATTTCCTACTAAAATTTCGGCTTTTCGGATTAGTTTTTCCTGAAAACAGTCAAAAATATGCTGATTCAATTCACCATCGTTTAATACGGCATAAGATCTTATTAAGTTCTCGCATTTTAAAATAAATTTGTTTAAAGTATTACTATCGCCATCGTAGGGCTTAATATTATCCAATTTGGATTTAAAAAGATTCCAATTCATATTATTTCTAACTTGATTATCTTCGTTTCCGTTAGGCATGCTGCCAATTATATCTGTGCTTGTAGTACTAGATATAATTTCGTCTACAATCGCTGTACCTACGGTACTATTACTACTTGATTCTAATGTTGTACTTGCAGTACTGTTTTTCTTAAAACTTAACGAATTTAGTTTCTCTACGAGATCGTCTAATTCGTTCATAAAATTATTATTTTATTTTTAATTTTAATAATTATTATTTTTCGTTTATTTCGATTGAGAAATAAAAATAAAATTCTTTCATTGATTAATTCACTAACCTAATTGTCTTCAATAGACTGCGAAAATTTGTCTCCAATAGACTGAAATTAAAACTAAATTGCTTATCTATACCTTCCGAGTACCTTATACAGAGGGTCAAAAGGGAACGAAAGGAATGGCACTTACAGTTTGCTGTAGTCTCCGCTTCCTTCCCGATTCTCTCGCTGGTTTGTCTGGTCTGCTGTAGCTTCGTCCCTTTGATTGCGCCGAAGGGCTGGATAACCCAAGTAGTGGATCTGGCCTGAAGATTCTGGTCGTTTGATGATGAACACTACCGC
Source organism: Pissodes strobi (assembly GCA_016904865.1). Classification (NCBI taxonomy): domain Eukaryota; kingdom Metazoa; phylum Arthropoda; class Insecta; order Coleoptera; family Curculionidae; genus Pissodes; species Pissodes strobi. The sequence goes on along the minus strand of MU185399.1, from coordinate 101,950 downwards.
ACAATCCTACCGACTCCGCCACTTAAGTATTTAACTTTCAAAAATCTCTTTTTAAAAATTATTTATTAGGAGCTAACTACAGTTTGACTTTACTTGACAATAGCTAAATAGAGAATGATCATACATAAAATTTATCTTAGGAGGTAAATTACATTACATTGCTTAAATCTAGTTCCCATCGGTGCATCTGCTGACTGGGCAGTCACACGGGCTCGGTTTCATGCTGAATGGCCAATTCCCACAGGTTGTGGTGACTTAACTATGTCGAATTTATTACTGACTGATATAAAACTCGCAAAATCAGAAAAAAATTGTAGGCATCTGAATAATTTTGTATTATTAATAAGTAAATGTTATAACATTTCGTTACAGGTTGTCACAGCCTCACGAGTCTTACCAAACATATAAATCCGTTCTGTAAAATGGACGTTTATATGCAAATTTTGACAGTTCAAGCTTAGGCAAAACTTCACTTGAGCCTAAATATTGTGAACTACTAAAGTGCATAAACTACTAAGTAAATATTACCCTGTCCCCCGGACAGGGTAATATTTACGACAAATTTGACAAAGATCTGAGCAAGGTAATTTTCAAAGTAGTTAAAGTGCAGTGTAAACACTGAGTGCAACTAAGTTAAATCCAACCATAAATAAACCACAACACGAAACAAAAATTATATTATAAAACAATGGCCAAAGACCTATAAACAATTCAAAAATATACCTCAATCAAAAAGACATGCGCACCTTAGTATTCGGGTATAGTGTAAACTCATTAAGTCTCTGCCCCATAGACGTTGTTATGGTTTTCTGTTTGACTAGTAGACATTGCTATTTTCTTTATTATCTCTTCTCACCTGACCTAGATCGATCCCGAATCTGAGCTATATACCCAGCACACAAAGCAAGGCATGGCGTCACGTCATACAGGTCGTAACAGAAAAACTGTATTATACAAAGTGAAGTAGGCCATCCTATAAACAAATTTAACATACAAAGTCAATCTCAAGACTTACAATACTATACGTGACAGATTTTGAATTAATTGTCGATGAGTCATGCTATTAAATGTATGTCATATTCTATTATGTTATGTACAAATTTTTTAAGCCAATAATACAATACTTATGATTATGTTCATATTTACATAAGCATATTTATTTTAAAGATAATACTGTTTTATTATGGGTAAAAATACATATACAGTCAATGTTAGATCAGCATTATATGTTATCAAGCAAAAATAAATTTAATTTTAAGCGGGTTTTGTTTCCTGCAAAATAATTGTTGTTTCCTTAATAACTCAATTATATAAATATTTTTTTTATACTAAACCCATTTTTTTATTTCCCTGACGATTGGTTGATGCGACACCAAAGACAATAGTAACACTACCCTATATATTCTAAAATTTTTGCCTGTTCCATATTGTCCTCTTCTACGTTAATATAAAAAGATTTCTCAAAAATGATTGCTAGGAACTTTAGACTTAACTTCTACCCATGGAGATGAGGCAATATATTTTCCTTTTTCTTTTACATAATTTAATATTATATGAATTTAAAATCGATATTTTTTTCGCGTCCCCTTCACGTATCAATATTTTCTATACCATTTGACTCTAAGAACCGATATTGATTCAAACTTATTTATAAATTGACAACGAAAGTTGAGAGACAGCCACAATATCTCTTAAAATTCAAACATTCGATGATTCCCTCTTCAAGTTGTTTACTGTTTTCAAAAGTGGTATTGTAATAATATGTTGAAAGCTATCGAGAATTCCGCATGAAATACTGTTTGAGTTTATTTTTATTGCTATTTGGTAAAAAGTGCTCGAGACGTAGTCATGGGACTTTCTCTGTGAAAACGTAATAAACATAAACGAAGACGTTTTACAACGGCAACAAGCTTTGAATGCTGAATTTCAAAATGCGCGAGACATATTTATTGGGCTATTTCCAGAACAAACACTCCAGACGTATTTTTTGATAAGGTATTTATTGTCAAATAAAGTTTTATTTAAAATATGGAGTGAAACTTTGTAAGCAGTTGTTGACCTACCATTTCTAACCAAGTGTGGTTAGTGTGTTTCAATGTTTGTCAAAACTTTAAATAAATATAAACTTTCCTTCTAGTTTCCCCCACGTTTTCCTGCAAGTTATATACTTTAATTGAAAACTTTGAATTGCTATTTTATGATTCAGAATGAACGAATCTCACGAAATGTCACCGAAGACCTATAATTCGCCACCTCTTCCCTTCTCTATATGGTATATCTACAAATAAAATGAGATTTTTCTGTTGATTTTCACGAACATTTCATTTCAAGATATTCGTATAAAGTATAACACCAGTTAAAGAGCCAACAGTTTCAGGTTAAAAGGGAGGGCAAGAAGAGGATTGGGGCGGTGAATAAATATTTTAAAAGGTTAGCCACAAAAGCAGCTATGGAAATGCTAAGAAAAATACTCCCAACAAAACATAATGCCAAAAATCATCCGTTTATCTTTTTAAACAAAATATAAAAATTGCATGCATCATATGAATGAATGGCTATAAGTATCTCCTGATACTTATAGCCATAAAGTTACCATATGTACTTTCAGCATAACGAATCTTCTGAATATTTGGCTCTCCAGGACAGAAAGTACCATTTCTGAGAAGGCTCGTCAGGTCTTGGCTGAGTTATCTGATATTTTGCCACATACAGAGAGCGATATTACAAATCTGGGAGATCATGTCTCCTATCTATTTAAGAAGTATGGCTAGAACTAGAAAATAAATCGAGTTCGAAAACAAAACTGGTGGTCAAGCATCATCAAGCAAATTTCTGAACTTCTGCATATAAAACCTGTAAAAGATGACGTAGTATAAGAGTTTCCTGATGGTCACACGCCAGGAAAACGTAGTGGTAAAAGATTTTTTTTTAAATGTCAAGTTTCTAGTAAGCGATCAAAGCGCAGAAGAGTGCTCGAGCTTTCCAAGGTCGACGAGTCTTCAACAAAAGCTCTACTGGATGTCAAAACTAAAGAAGACAGTTCGAAAATTAACATAATCGCATTGATTATTGAAGCCAAGTGAACTAAACATCAATAAAATTAAAGAATTCGTAAATTTAAGAGTTGTACCCTCACATTTCCGCCATACCAGAAAGTTTTTGCCGCAAAAAACAGTTCTAGCCCTCTAAAGAAATAGTATTAGAATCGTCCGTCAAAGTGGAGTTGCAATCACTTCTAGATCATGCGGGATCTTGCATCCTCGAATTACAAACGGATGTTTTGGATGAAGATTTGATGGTAGCAGGGGACATTGCAAACAATAGATGACAATATACACGACGAAAGTATGATTGTAATATTCTATGTTCCCCTCGAGCTGGTTTGTCAATCAGGAATAGGGTTGGTTGCCAGATTTTTTTCGTTACTTTAAGGGACAAAGGATAAAAAATACGGGATTTTTTTGATTTGCGCGGAACAAATGAAACAAGACAAATTTGATAAAGCTTTAATCGAACCCAAAGCTACAATTCTTTACACCAAAACAAATGGTTAATATTTTAATGATGATTGAGGGTTTCGTTGTTGGTTTTCACAAATTTATAACACTGTTAGTATCTCTTCAAATAATCACAAAATATAAGGCCTATTTGGTGACGGTGTGGCTACAATGACTACATTGTTCTACACAAAATGTTTCCATCAGTCTTAGTGAAGTTTAAGTTATAAGTCATAATGTAGAATAATGTAGAATGTAGCTATTGCAGCCATACCGAACACAGAACAGACTAACAAAAAAAAAACAAGTGTAAGTAAAGTGTCATATTAGCGGATAAAGACAGCATGCGAGGAACATTCCACCACCTGACGAGTCCTGGGCAGATGTTTTGAAATGCTACTTTACCGATGCTTTACGGTGCATCGAACTGCTTTCAAGTGCTCTGGTGGCACAGTGATCAGAATGGTTGCCCTATGATACGGCAGTCCGGGTTCGATTCCCGTTGGTGTTTTTTATTTTATTTTCTTCAGGTTGTTTGTAAAAAGTTCTTTTTCTTCACTTTGGGCATCCTTTGGTTTTAATTAGTTTTTGGGGGTCGCGCCCCCGTAGCGAGCGAAGCGAGCGGAGAGCCATTCGCCATGAAGTGTCATATTAGACATTCTAATACAAACGTTACAAATGGCAGCGCATGTGTTTGTAATGCGCGCGCAAGCCCAGGAATCGACTGGCGGTGGAATGCTCTTCGCAAGCTGTCTGTAACCGTTAGTATGAGTCAGCCGTTCGCACGCGCGTTTTTGAAAGTCGCGGTGATACACAACAATATACAGATAGCCGCTGGACGACAACTAATCAGCGTGACCAATAACGCATGGCCCACAGTTAATCGATATCTTTACGGTGCAATGAATTGCCGTCAAGTGCTCTGGTGGTTCAATGGTTAGATGCTGAGTCTGTGGTACGGCGTTCTGGGTTCGATTCCTGTCGATGTTTTCTTTTATTTTTTGAAGGCTGTTTGTAAAAAGTTTTTTTCTTCATTTTGGACATGTCTTGGGTTAGTTTTGGCTAGTTTTTGTTGATTGCGCGAGCGAAGCGAGCGGAGGGCCATGCGTGAAGTGAAATATTAGGCATTCTAAAATAGTAAACAAACCCTCTAAACAGTAAACAAACCAAGTCATTGAGTTATTGGTCAAGCTCATTCCGGCGGCTAGCTTCAAGTGAAACAACCGATTTGTCAAACAAAGCGGCGCCGGGCGCATATATTTTATTCTTAAGCATCTACACGAGTCCTTTCGTCTGACGCATCACAATGTTTACATTTGTAATTTGTGTTCTTTTTCACTTCACGCATGGCCATCCGCTCGCTTCGCTCCCTCCGGGGCGCAGCCACACAAATTAACCCAAACTAACCCAAGGCATGCCTAGAATCAAGAAAAAAAAACGTTTTACAAACATAACCTTAAGAACCAGAGCATTGAACCACTGAGCCACGAGGCCTACTAAAAGCAATTCCCTGGACCATAAAGACAAAGATACATGCAAGTTGTATATTTGATAAAGATATCTATTTGTCAGAAATGTGTTTACGCAAGGCTAGGCTATTTGTCAGAAATGTGTTTACGCAAGCCCAGGACTCGTCAGGCTAAAGGACTCGTAGATGGTTAAGAATAAAATATATGCGCGCCGGGCGTGCATTTTTTTTATTGATTTTGTCATTTTGTGGCACGTTGCCGAAATACGGGACATCAGCTGTTCCGGAGGGATAATTAAATTTATGGCAAAAATACAGGACGTCCCGGGAAATACGGGACGTCTGGCAACCCTAATCAGAAAATTCAGATTTCAAAATTGTGTGTGTGGAATAATCTGCTTTCTTCCACCAATCGATTTTGTAGAGTTATGCGGTTTCAATTTGCTAAATAAACCAAGAAACTCTCTAAGCAAGAAAAAACATGTTTTGAGAGCAAAATTAATAATTTAATATAAGCATTTTTAAGTAAGAGATCAACTTTCTTTACAGGTTGGCGGAGAGGCATGTTGTACTTGGTCGGTATCAACAATTAATTCTTTAAATCATTTATCACCATAAAGGAGGGGGTGGTAATTAACTTTATAATTAACCACTTTAATTAGCAGACTGTATCAAAATAGGGTGGTGGGGGGTTTATTCATAGGGTGTGAATTGAAACGTGTATTTTAGGTATTAGGTAGTTTAATGATGCAAGAATTAATTTGCATTAAATATGATTAATACATGCAATTATTTCTAACTACTCTCAAGCATTCATCTTTTCATACATAAAACTAAATACTGTACATAAGGTTAACTATTACTAGATGTCTAACAGAACTTCTTGATTATTTGAATTTAATTTCTTTACTGAATTTAATTAACTTGCCTTTAATAGTTCAACTATTTGCCTTTCCGTTCACACAAAATACTTTGTTACTTTACGTCTTCTTCAATTATCTCAACTTTATTTCACCAGGGGCATAAGACTTCGAACAGTTGATTCGAATCTCGAGGACAGGAATAGATTTGTCTACCTCAAATTTCCAGCCGCCATTTTCCCTTTCTCTGTCTTCAACAGGAGAGACGCTACGAGTTGTATTGTCTCGAGAAAATGCGTTAAAACGCCCAAATAATGCTTAATTAATTGTTGATAAAAGTTAACACACAGTACAGCAGATATATTCTGAATATCTGTGCAAACAAATGAGAAAAACGACTAAATATCTTGGCGTCAAACAGGGCTACGACTGGGTAGATGTTCGTAGCGCCAAATTCAAACAGGGCGATGACTGGATCGGTGCTTCACGGGTGAGTGTTTGTAAGACACATTATTTCTTCCTTCTTCAACTAAAACTTAAATTTTGAGAAAACTAACTAAATATCATGGCGTCAAACAGGGGAGCGACAGGGGCTGACGTTTTTGGCGCCAAACTCACGCAGAGCGGTCCCTGGTTCGTTGCTTCACGGGTGAGTGTTTTTCAGGCACTAAAATGTAATTTTTCCTACCGGCGCGGCAGGAAGAACAGAGCAGGATATTCCGCGGATGCGGATGCATTTGATAACCCGAACTATTGTTCTATAATTAAGGGGGGTCAAACTCATACACCTCATTTTTAACATATCCCCAAAGATAAAAATCGAGGGGTGTAATATCCGGGGACCTAGCTGGCCAATTTACAGGACCCCGGGTTGATATAACATTATTGTTAAATTCTTCCGGTAATAAGTTTTGTACTTCTCGAGTATTAAGTACGGGGCACCCGTTATGTTTGAACCATAGTTCATCATTTAGCTCTTGTTCTCTAGGAACTAAAGCTTTCACCGCCGGTAATATCTAGCCTTCTAAGAGGTTCAAATATCTTTGGCCGGTCAATGTATAATTGTAAATAAATGGTCCTATAAGTTGATTTTCTAAAAACAAATTATACTATTTGACTTTGGAATTATTTTGCGGACTGTGTGAACTTACCGTACATACCACACCACACATTAAAGCCAAATCTTACTTGTAATCTACGTTCTGCCACTTGATGAGGATTTTTAGTGGCCCAAAAATGGTGATTATGCCTGTTAAATACTCCGCAGTTGCAGAAAAACGTTTCGTCGGTCCAAATAATCTTCGTATTGAATATTGTTGTTTACACAACATTGACGGAGACAAAGATAATATTATATTGAGAACGATTTATAACGATTTCCTTGACGGAGTGACAACTTGCTTCCCAGCGATTGTTGCATATAATGGAATCTATTATACCAACAATCCAGGTTCGGACTAAAGAGTAAGTGAAATACAATATATGTTAAATACACATATTGCTGTTTATCTGTGGCAAAATAAATCTATTGGGAGTTTAATTATGGCTCATTCATACTACGAATATACAGGGTGTTATCACAAACTTATACGGTGAAAACGCAACTTAATACACATGTTGGGGTGTTTCCCAATAGTACTGTTACTGAAACATCTTCGAATAGGTGTTAGATTTGTCATACAACAACAAAAGAAGTGAATAATATTGAATTGTATTTAAGCAAATCTTATCTGCTGGATTCCATTCAGAAGAGAGCTGTGCGTCTCGCCGGAGTTGACCCGGGATCTGGATAGTCTGGAACACCGCAGACATGTGATCGAGATATCCCTGTTTTACAGATATTTTGGCGGCAGATATCCCTAGGATTTGGCCCGTCTTATCCCGCCCCCGGTAACGCATGCCAGAGAGTCACGACAGACGGCAAGAGCGCAGCCGTTCGTCGTACAACTGGAAACACCTTACATCTGTTTCCCCCTAATTACAACCTCTAGTTACTCAAAAACAGTGCCAATCACCTTCTTCGCACACACACCGCTCGTCGAGAGTCATAGAGTCTTACTTTAGTGTGTGTGTCACTGCCATGAAAAAAAAACACTAACAGTTTTCGCTTTGGCTTGAGTCCGTTCCACTCATGGATTAGGTTTCTCGAATATTGTATTCAACTTTCATACAGACCAGATTTCAAAAAGTGGCAAGTTAGGTCAGTAGAAGAGATAGTTTTTCTTGCAGAGAAAAAATCTCTTATTCAAATTTTTTTTTCTGAGAACATTTAGGTTTAATGGAAGATAACCGAAGTGGAGGAAGTGAGATATTAAACGACGATAACACCGCGAGAAAATGTTTTATAAATTCAGAAATTTTAGCTGATTTTACTGGCTTGGATAAATATCTTGTCAAACGATGTTGTGTTCGGGTACAGGTTTTAGGTTAATTGCAGAATATTAAAAAATTACGCTTTAGAAACAGTTTAAAAAAATTATCCATGGTATTACCTACCTGCTCCAGTACACAAAGTTCTTCTGCATGAATCTGGAGTTATTGATCATGCGCTCCTATCGATTGTGGAACTTTCCGAGGAAGCTGCAGTTTCTTGAAAGAAGAATATAAAGTTATTCTTGAGAATATGAAAGAAATATCTCAGATCTTTTTTATAGATTCCTTTTACATTCTGACCCTTTCATTTCTAGCTAAAGAAAATTACTAAAAACTAATAATTCAATCTTATTACCAGAAGTTTTTCATTTGTTAGAATTAGATAAGTAATATGACTTGCTGTAATTTGGTTTTTAGCTTTAAAATATTTTTAACAATTGAATGTTTTGCTTATTAAATTTTTGTTTGCAACTTTACTTAGTAATACATAAATATGTTTTAGAAAATGTATTTGCCTTAAGAAAGTGGATTTAATTACAAAAATTTCATATTTGGCGCGAAAATTTCACCACTGATTCTTCAATAAGGCAGATCCACTGTGCGGTCCATAATATTATCTGATTGTAGTTAAGTGACAATTAAAACCAAAACTATGACTTTTTTATATAAAATTTAGATGTTAAGGTTCTGGTACATCGGGGAGCTTAAGAACATTACAACGCGATTAGATACTAGATTTACTAAGTATTTTATGTAAATTATAAATGAAATTTGCTTTCAGATATCCAGAAATGAAAACAGTTACCAACTGCTTCGTCTTGAATTTGGCTGTTAGTGATATTCTCTTCGCCTTAACCATTCCTGTAGTCGCCTATACGAGAATTACGCAGTCTTGGGAATTAGGAGACTTGACGTGTAGAATAGTTCCATATGTACAGGTAATTAATAGTTTTTATTCTAATTATAATAACGGAAAAAATAATGATAACGACATGAAAATAACAAAAAGCAAATTATGCCTTTCAAATATTGCAGTAATGCTATATTATATACTATAAATGGTGTCTGGCAGACAAAACACTCAATCCAGAGATACCATCTCTGGATGTATGTCTTGCCTACTTACTAAAGCAAAATAAGAAACCATTTGTTGACACTTGAAAAGTTGATATTATATGCAAATAAAATCTGTTTAGCTCTAATGCCATTAATAAATCAATATCAGAACAAGGATGGAATCAAAAAATTTTGTAATTGAAACGATAAATTATAATTGCCAATTTTATTATTAATTTTCTATCGGCAGAATGTGCGAGGCACAGGAAAGGCAGACTACAAATCGCAAAAACGATGCTGATGTATATATCGCAGGGATATGATAAAAACGGAGATTTGGTCAAATCCTTAAGGGAGATGATCAATTCACGGGGAATGATAAAATGAAAACTCTATTTTATAATTTTTCTAATAAAATCAAGTGATTTGATCAAATCCCTAAATTGTTTTGGTGAAGTGATAAAATTATCGAATACAGACCGGCACACATATTCGTAAATACCTGACGAGTTATCTTCCGAAGTTCATTCGTAAATAACAGACGTGTCGGACTAACGCGTCAGTTGTTTACAAGACTCCCTAGTGCATTGTAAAAGCACTATTCATTCAAAGAAGGGGGATTCTTTGTGAATATATTCGCGGAAACACTTGCAAGCTGCTGTATATATACTACAATAAGTAATATTTCACTTTTCGCATGGCCCTCCCCTCGCTTCGCTCGCTATGGGAGCTCAAGAAGAGGAAACTAACCAGGTGCTAACCCAAACTAACCCAAGACATACCCAAAGTCAAGAAAAACCTAACCCAAAGTAACTCAAGACATACCCAAAATCAAGAAAAAAACTGTTTAGAAACATAATCTTAAAAAAAAATTAAAAAAAGCAACAGCACAAACCGAATTTGTGTATAATATGTGTTTAATAAAACAATTAGAACATTTTTGGACGAACGACATTATAAAGAAAAATCGTTGTGGTCTCGCGGAAGGATAAAAGAAGCCACCATGACAGCTATTGAACAATTTAAATTAGCACCAAACTCCAACGGACAAATAAGCAATCTATTATGGAAAAAACATGATTTGATGAAAAAAGGTACTAAGAAATCTTTGATTTTGAAGAGAAAGTCTGACTTCTTCTGATCCGGTTGTAAAAATAGTGCCTATCAATAGCTGAATTAACCAACAACTCAATTTATTAACAACGTAGTTTCTGCTTCAGATCATCTACCAGCAGCTGAGTTAATTAGCGACAACGCATCAACACCTGAGTCGACAGTTAAAACATCTGTATTGTTAATTGCATCAGAGGGGGCAGCCATTGACAGCGAAGAAAAAGTAAATTGTGTTATATGTGGAATGAAATCTATTGGAAGACCAATCATGCGATATTTGTAAAAATCCGGTGCACACGATATGTGAAAATACGTTGGGAGAAGAAGGATATGGATCGAGAATTCTATGCTATATGTGCCAAAAAGAAGAGAACATTCAGCGAAAAAAATTAAAAATATTTCTTTGAAGAAATTCAACGACCTATTAGTAGATTCTACAGTTTTAATTGATGTGCCTAAGGTAGATAGAGGTCCATTAGATGGAAATAACATTACTGGAATCATATTAAATATAAAAAATAATTTATAAGAAATTGGTACTTCCGTCGGCATTATAAAAGGTTGGCTTCCTAGAAACGCTCTTCAAATAGCTACGGCAACATATTTTACCGAAACCGACCCACCGATTGAGCTTAGTTGGAGTGAATTTGCAGGAAAAATACCTTTATTCGGAGATCAAGTGTTCAAGAAGACTGCTCAAGGGAACAAAAAGATGTGCCTGTAAAAAAAGTAACGTCTTTTGTAACTCGATATGACACAAATTCACAGAGTGTTCCAATAAATGAACATTATATTAGTACATTCCATTAAAAACACTTTTAATTGGGAACTCAAAACATATTTCTTTTTTGATACTTCTTCTGTTGATTCGTTAACAAATGTTTTCTATTGTTACAGTATATGGTTGGAAGTTGAGGAAAACATCACTCTTCTAGATACTTTTCTATAATTATACAGAAAGAATAAAATATCTTCTAAAGTGAAAATTGCTAACTCATCTATATTACTCATACTCCTACTTATTTGTCAAACCTTTTTCTTCTTCTTTTCTTGTAAACGTGGCCGAAACCTTATAATGATGACAGTTCTAATACTCCTCCTCGATTTTTAAATTTTTATATAAAAATCGCAAATATGAATAATATGAATACATTTTAATTTATACTTATAACTTATTCTTAAGATAAATAAATGTATCTTTACTTAAAGACTTTGTCAAAATATCTGCTAAATTTTGATCTGTTGAAACATATTCCATACTAATATCCTTCCGTCACACCAAATCTTTTAAATAGTGATGCTTTATATCGATATGTTTAGCCCTTTTCGAGTTTTCGTTACTTTTTGACATCATAATTGAACTTTTATTGTCACAAAATAAAATAGTTTAATTTTTCAATTGAAAATCTTTTAAAATCCCCTTTAAATGCATAAGATCTTGAGCAGAAGCAGCCGCTGCCACGTACTCCGCTTCAGCTGAAGACAGTGCGACGCAGTTTTGCTTCTTTGAGAACCATAATACTGGGTTTTCACCATATAATATCACGCAACCACCAACACTCTTCCTTTCATTCTTATCAGTTCCCCAAACAGCATATGAGTATCCTCTTAATTTTTGGTCTGTTCCAGTATTATTCTTATAATAAATTAAACCCATATCTTTTGTACCTTGCAGATACCGTAATATTCGCAGCATTTCAGGTTTCGTTTGTTGGTCGATCTAAGAACCTACTAAGGTAGGAAACAGCATAACCAACCATGTCTGGTCTACTAGTTGTAGTTAGATACATTAATCCTCCAATAAGCTGTCGATAGGATATGTCTGTAAGTATTTTGCTTTCTTCATTATTCTGAAAACCTTTCTCCATTGGTGTTGCCTTTGGATTACATTTTAAAATTTTTCAATAACTTTTCTATAAATTTGAACTGATCAATTCTCAGTGTATTTTCTGTTCTTGTTATATTCATACCCAGGAAATTTTTTATCTCTCCTAAATCTTTTGCTTTGAAGTACTTCTGTAGAAGTTTTACAATTTCTCCTATATATTTTTGCTCTCCAACTAATAATATATCGTCCACGTAAATCAGAATTCATACCTTTCCATTGTAATATAAACAACAGTCATATTTTGATCTTTCAAAGTTATTCTTTAAAGCAAAATCATTGAACGTGTCGTTCCACACTTTGGGCGATTCCTTTAACCCATAGAGCGCTCGATTTAGTCTCAATATAGGGGTTTTACTTTTTAATCCTTCTGGTGCATAAATATATACTTCGCTTTCCAAAAATCCATTCAGAAAAGCAGTAGGAATGTCTAATTGTCTTACCTTCCAGTTGTTTTGCAGTGAAATCGATAAAAGAAGCCTTATTGTTGAGGTTCTTGCTACTGGAGAGTATACTGGTTGAAAAGGATCCTCCTCCTTTATCTGAAATCCTTTTGCTACGACTCTAGCTTTCTTAGTCCCATCTTCTTTTCTTCTGAATACCCATTTTGTTTGAATTGCTCTCTTTCCTTCTGATAGCTTTGTCTCCTTCCATGTTTCTAATTTTTCAAGTGACTCTAATGCCTTCTTAACTGCTTCTTCCCATTCTTTATCTTTTATTGCTTCTTTATATTCTATAGGATCTTCCTCACTAGATGATATCAGACAATATTCCATGTAGGTTTCATATTCACTTAGATGCTTCGGTTTGTTTACTGGTCTTCCTCTGCTAGTAGTTTCGGTCGTCGGTACTATACATTCTTCATAACTTTCTGAGCTTGAACTTTCTGACTCTTCCTGTTGAATTGCTTCTTCCGTATCACTTTCTTGTATTTCTATTTCAATCTGATTTATGCCTCCTTGTAGATCGTTCACCTCCTCAATAATCTGTATTGCTATCTGTTTTAATTCATCTTCTGTTCTTTTCTTCTTTATTTCATCATAATTAATTTGTTTTCCATTAAATCTGACATCTCTGGAGCAAATAATCTTGTTATTTTCATAATCCCACAATCTATATCCAGGTCTAGTGTAACCTATATGTATACACGGTTGTGCTCTTCTCTCAAGCTTATTTTGTCTAGGCAAAATTACAGCCCAAGCCTGGCTCCCAAAAATTCTTAGTGTTGACAAATCATTTTTAACATATCATCTGAGGGCTGGTGTTTCTCCATTGTTGGCTTCTGTGGGCGACCTGTTTATTTCATATGCTGAACATAGAACTGCTTCACCCCATAATTCTCTTGGTAAATTCGTTTCAGCGAATTTTACTCTGACCTTGTCCATAATTGTTCGGTTCATACGTTCTGATACACCATTTTCCTGCGGAGTATATGGCATCGTGTACTCCAACTCAATACCTTTATTTCTACAGAAATATTTTAAATCATTCGTTACAAATTCCCCGCCATTGTCTACACGAATTCTTTGCGCTTTTAGCCCATGTTGAGTTTTTATTAATTTTATGAAATCAATTATGTTTTGATCACCCTCGCTTTTATTTTTTAATAATTTAACAATCAAACAATTAGAATAATCATCTATTAACACTTGAAAATACCTGTGGCCCTCTGGTGTGGGGTTTTTGAAGGACCCATAATATCAGAATGAATCAATTGACCAATTTTAGCAGTTCGCTTTCCAAGTCTAAGAAAAGGCTTTCTAGTAATTTTCCCTTCAGCACATCTGCCACAAACATCATTATCAAAAGGTAAACCTAACTTACTTAAACTATGCCTATTTATGTGACCCAATCTCTTATGCCAAAGTTTTCTATCTACATTTTCACCTACGTACAAGTTAGACTCTTTTTTCTGGCAATTTTGTGTTTTAAAATCGAAGCTTAATAAAACTAAATCATTAACCTAATTACAGTAAAAACTTGACTAATTTTTAGATAAAATTGCCTGTTTTTTACCTTCTCTATTATTATTAAACATAACCTTGAAACCTTACTTTAATAATTTAGACACAGAAATCAAATTATGTGACATATCTGGCACAATCAAAGCATCTATTTTAATGTCCTTAGCCTGACACTTCCCTTTCAATGTTCCTCTTCTTTCTGCATATAAAATCTGATTGTCCTTTGCTGTTCCAATCTTAATGGTCTCAATTTCCTTGATGTCTGTCAGGTATGGTTCCATTTCTCCCATAACCATATGCTGTGTGCATCCATAGTCTAGAACAAGTTCATACCTTTTGTAGTCCGATTTGTATTACTGCTCAAAGCAATGAATGCAATTTCCTTGTTATTTTCTTGGTTTGACAGATTTGCTTGTCTAGTTCGAGTATAGCTACTTCCTCTTCGTGCTCCTCTACTACGTCTTGAAAAACCTCGAGCTCTGTCTGTATTTTTCTTGGGACAATCTCGATAAAAATGTTCACCATTGCATCCATAACATCTATTATTTTGACTATACTTATTCATGTAAAAAGCCGAGTTATCACCTCTGTATTTTTCAGGTTGGCTCTCCTTAAACTTTAGTTCAGCATCAAGTAATCTGCTTTTTACGAACTCCATTGTGATACCAGTCGTTTGAGTTTCAATAGCTGCTATTATATTATCATATTTTTCTGACATTGTCAGTAAAAGATAGCATACTCTGTCACTTTCGTCCAAATTAGCTCCTGCTCCTTCTAGTTCTCTCAACAATGACTCTAAGTTCATAAAATGCTCCTGCAGCTCATCGGTTGTACATTTTAATTTAAACAACCTTTTCATAATATGTAACTTCATTAAAGGACTTTTCCTTTCAAAAACATTCTGCAAAGACTTCAACATGTCACGTGCAGATTTCGCATCCTTGATATATTACAGGTGCTTGCCTGTTATACACTGCACTATAATCCACCTTGCCTTCGTATCGTCTTTGTCATGCTGCACCTTCTCAGTAGTGGACAAGTTGTCATACTGATCCTTCGTTACCTTCACTACACCTTGGACACCTTCTTTTTCCAGTAATATTTCTACCCTGAATCTCCAGTTATTGTAGTTGCTGCTAGTCAACTGTGGAAACGGTACAATCGTGGATGTGGCCATTTTTCTATTTTTTTTTTATTTCTTCAGTGGTTCTCTAATTTTCAAATATTCTTGATTTTTCGCAGTTTGACTTCTCCTGGGCCCATGACCTGTTACAGTATATGGTTGGGAGTTGAGGAAAACATCAATCTTCTAGATACTTTTCTATAATTATACAGAAAGAATGAAATAACTTCTACAAAGTGAAAATTGCTTACTCATCTATCTTACTCATACTTCTAATTATATGTCAAACCTTTTTCTTCCTCTTTTCTAGTAAACGTGGCCGAAACCTTATAATGATGAGAGTTCTAATATCTATGACCGTTATCGTGTTACTATGTATCTAATAATGTCTGGTTTACTAAATACATTTGTTTAATATATCAGAGATTTTAATTTTGTCATTTCACAAAACTAATTTAGGAATTTGATCAAATTACTTGATTTTATTGGGAAAATGATAAAATAGAGTTGTGATTTTAACATCTCCCGGAAATTGATCATCTTCCTTAGGGATTTGATCAAATCCCCGCTTTTATATCCCTGCGACATATACTTTTGGAATTGAGCACATTCTCATAACACCTGTAAGTATCCCCAAAGCAACGACTTCGTTTAATTTAGCCAGTAACCGGTACATGAGAAAATCTATACCGACGTTGTCGTCGGAAAAGAAATTTACAAAAATAAAGGAGTTGCTAAAACGTTGGTTTACCGAATCTAAAAGAGGAGGCACAAAAATGCGAAAACTCTGTTTCTAAATGATCCCATTGACCTACAAGTATAGTACCAAAATATTCAATTTTCAAATGACCTAATGATATTATGCTAAAGAGGGATGAAAATAATACCGAAATTCGTGTCAATGTACAGCAATGTCGTCACAATAAGGCGATATTTACAAGTTGTTTGAATTTCAATTGGGAGGATGAAACAACGAACAGGCAAAAATATGCGTGGCTCTTTTTTACGAAAATTGCCTATGAGCATATGCTAATTTAATTTTCCATTATAAAGGGAGTCGGTAATTGTTTTCATTTTTTAAATTGTCTCTGTTATCGTTTGGAATAACTTTAACCTTATCTTGCTTCTACATAATTCTGCGCATTACGTAACAACCGAATAATATTCAGGGTATTACCGTACCGTACTTTAACAAATTATAAAGCAATTTAGTATTAAAAGCTTATTGCATAGACATTAATTAAAATGCCGCGAAATTGTTATTACTACCCAAAATGATACCACATATTTTTGCGTTTAAAGAGGTCATAAAATATTATGGCTTTAGTTTTATTGGCTGCTGGATACCCGGAAGAGTTTAGGGTATCTGTTGTTGAAATGCATTTTATGATTGCAGTGTGTTCATCATTCATCTGTAGTGAAAGCGGTATAGGCGTGAATGTTTGCAAAGTGCGGGTGACTCCTTCATACATAGTCCTGTGGGTTTCCAGTATTTTTTGAGCACAGATACAAATGTATTTGATTTTTTTTAATTGAAAATATACTTAAATACACAATGCATTCCGATCGAAATTTCAACTTCACAAGATGTGTACCTACTTACAGTTAAGACTAAAATAATGATACCATGTCTGGATAATTGAGGGATGAAACTGAATAAAAAAGCATGATATTGATTGCAATTCCCTGTGTACTGAAAATGGAAACCACGTTGAAAAATTAAATAGAAATAGTACCTTCTTTGAATAATTTATCACTGTTTTTTTTTTTTGGAAGAATGACAGACACACACTAAAGGGAGATCCTATGGCACTCTACGAGCGGTGTGTATGCGAAGATGTTGATCGACCCGGTTCTTGGATAGCTATAGGTTGTAATTTGGGAAACAGATGTTTTGGGAGAGAGTTCCACAGCGATGCAGTGCGCTAGACAAAGGAGTCCTTGTAAAGCGATGTTTTAGGTAGTTCCAGTTGTACAACGAACGGATGCCCTCTTGCCGTCTGTCGTGACTCTCTGACAGACGGTGCTGGGGGCGGGATAAGTCGAGCCTGGGAATATCTGCCGTGAAAATATCTGTAAAACAGGGATATCTCAGCCACATGTCTGCTGTGTTCCAGACTATCCAGACCTCGGGTCAACTCCGGGTCGCCGACGAGACGCACAGCTCTCTTCTGAATGGAATCCAGCAGCTTTAGGGTGTGCTTTGGCGCGGCACCCCAGTTGTGTGAGCAATATTCTAAGCACGGTCTGCAGCTGTTGTGGTGTGTATAGTTTTTTGTTGCGAAACAGCGTACCAAGCGTCTGCGAGGCTGATTTTGCGATGCTAGCAACGTTGTCATGTCAGGACATATTGCTGTTGACCGAGACACCCAGTAGTCCGATTGACGAGGATGATGGAATGATCGATCCAGCCATAATGATGCTGTGACCCGGCTTATTGGACTACTTGGTAAACGTGGCTGCTTGGGTTTTTGCTGCATTGAGCTGGACTAAATTTCTGTCGCTTCGGCTGGCGGGCGATGTTCGTGATTTAACCCAGAAAATGGGTAACTTACAGACAGAGGGTGCAGAGAAGGTAAACAAGCTCACACAAACCAACGCCTGGAAAGATCAAAGTTAAACTATGGATATTAGCAAATTGGACACATACGAGAAGTGGGCCCAACAAACCTGGGAATTAAAAACTTTCACCAGGACCGACATGAAAGTTGGAAACCCACTTAAAACCGCGGCATCCACCGTAAAACCAATTATTATTAACCCAGAGGACCCTGATATGACAAAAAGTATCCAAGTGCAATATATGGATAGATTTCCGGAGATAATACAAACTGATGAGCAATTTGAAGTTTTTGAAAGAACAACCATAACCAAAACAAAGTCTACTACGGACACAAGCACACAAAAAATAATTAAAATGACTCGAGGAGAAAACGAACAAAGATTATGGGAAAACCTGAGGTTGCTTCAAATAGAAACAAACTGCGAGCGTAGAAAACGTAGCTATCCACAAGATAGAAAACATGGAAACCCAAAGGTTCAGAAAAATGGTAGAAGCTATTTTTTACGGTGGAACGGCATTCTATCTCCTGTCCGGGGAGCGAAAACTACACGGCACATAAAAAAATACCGCCAGTTACTAAAATGGCTGCCTTCACAGAAACCGTTTCGAAAATCCTCGCTCTGGGCCAGATTTTTCCCGTAATCATAGCACTCAACTTAATAATAATACGGAAAACACTACGTTATTGTTAACTCGGCGTAAAACAAAATGTAAAATCGAATTAACGTCTGAAAGACTTCTCTGGAAAAGGGCTCGTATCTTCTATGCTGAAAAAGACGACCCGTTCGCGCCTCGACAGATGAAGCCCTCGCGCAAGAAATTTTACTTCGGCTAGACGTCCCAATGGAAACAGATTTCCTAGATTATGCGGGACAGAAATAAAAATCGAATCTAATATCGGAATTAGATCTCACACTTCGAACGAGAGCCTGAATAGTAACGGGCCGTACCAAAAACGTCCTTCTAATTAATGACCAAAACGGGATGTCACAAACCTAACGCAGTTCCGATACGTTATAATTAATTTTAATAGATTTTGTTAATTTGAGTTAGTCGTCGATTCGGTTAATCTCACTTAGTCTCAACTTATTTTAATCATTTGAACCGGTTCCGATACGTTATAATCAATTTTGCTAGATTTGGTTAGTTTGGGTTAATCGTCGATTCAACTTTTGGTTAGTTTCACTTAGTCTTAACTTTTTTTAATTACTTGAACCGGTTTCGAGTCGTTATAATCAATTTTAATAGATTTGGTTAGTTTGGGTTAGTCGTCGATTCAACTTTCGGTTAGTTTCACTTATTCTCAACTTATTTTAGTCATTTAAAGCGGCCCCGATACGTTATAATCAATTTTAATAGATTTGGTTAGTTTGGGTTAGTCGTCGATTCAACTTTTGGTTACTTTCACTTAGTCTCAACTTATTGTAATTATTTGAATCGGCTCTGAAGTGTTATAATCAATTTTAAAAGATTTGGTTAGCTTGGGTTAGTCGTCCAATCAACGTTTGTTAGTTTCCCTTAGTTTCAACTTATTTTAGTCATTTGAATCGGTTCCAATACATAATCAATTTTAATAGAGTTGGTTAGTTTGGGTTAGTCGTCGATTCAACTTTCGGTTAGTATCACTTATTCTCAACTTATTTTAGTCATTTAAAGCGATTCCGATACGTTATAATCAATT
>MU185399.1:64203-82357 GCA_016904865.1 Pissodes strobi | reverse complement strand
GCGGTCCCGATACGTTATAATCAATTTTAATAGATTTGGTTAGTTTGAGTTAGTTTGGGTTAGTCGTCGATTCAAAGTTAGTCTCAACTGATTTTAGTCATTTGAATCGGTTCCGATATGTTATAATAAATTTTAATAGATTTGGTTAGTTTGGGTTAGTTGTCCTGAAACTAACCGAAACTTGATTAGTTTCGGTTAGTTTCAGTTAGTATCAACTGCTTTTAGTCATTTGAACCGGTTACGATACGTTATAATCATTTTTAATAGATTTGGTTAGTTTTGGTTAATCGTCGAATCAAGTTTCAGTTAGTTTCACTTAGTTTTAACTTATCTTAGTCATTTGAACCGGTTCCGATATGTTATAATCAGTTTTAATAGATTTGGTTAGTTTGTGCTAGTCGTCGAACCAACTTTCGGTTAGTTTCACTTAGTCTCAACTTATTGTAGTCATTTGAACCAGTGCCGTTGCCTATACGGTATAATCAATTTTGATAGATTTGGTTAGTTTGGGTTAATCGTCCAATCAACGATACGAAAATTCCGTAACGCGAGACGAAAACATAAACCATGTCGTGACGTGGCCTTGAAAAATCACTCTCATGAAACCAAAGAAGTATAGTAAAAATGAGGTTTCGAACTATAATATTATTATATATTTTGAAATAAATTTTAGGCAATTCCACTATTATTGCTATCTTTGAAACGGTCAAAGTTACAAAGTTGAATAAACTAGTAAAAAGTTGCCATTATTGATGCCTTTTCAAGATCGATTTGCAGTGTTGTTAAATTCTTGTTAGATTCTAAGATAGCAACAGTGGTATCACCTAAAAATGACACCCTGTATAGCAATTTTTCTTTTTCAATTTCCTCCTATGAAAATATTTTTACAACTTTGCTCAGTTTCACTTGATTTTTCACCCGGCCGGCAGTCAGTAGGTCTGTCGGTATGAGTCCATACAATCTCCTGAATACATCTCTGGTAAACGCCTGCCTGACTGAAGTCACGCGAATCGATCGGGCACTTACGCAGCGCATCGGTCATCTCCAGTTATCACGTGATATAAAAGAATGTGGCTGAATTACATCAAAAGATTTACCGCTGAGTGAACTTACTAGTTTGTTTATACTATGGCCAAACTATAATAATTATAAAATCGTGACTTGGGTGTTAACCGTAATAAATATATTTCTGATCTAATTTGAATATTACTAATTACTAATTTTCATTTCAGTTTGTTTCAGGTATCGTGCTACTTTGGACCCTAGCTTTCATCAGTATAGATCGCCATAGATGCATCGTAGTCCCTCCATATCGATCAAAGATGACTCCTCTGCAAGCCAACTACGCCTCAGCGCTAATATGGTTGGCGACATCCATAGCTTTTGTACCAGTAGCTCTCTGGTTCCGAGAGATTCATACTGAACATGACCTAACAATATGTTCCTTAGTGTTTCCGCGTTCGGAATCAGTTAATTTTTCCATAGTATTTATTGTCAGTGTAGTATTATTTGCATGCCTTCTACCGATGGCACTTCTGGTTTACCATTATCATCAGATTTTTCAGAAAATTTTATCTACTAAAAATGCTTGGTCCACTTCCTGTGTAGTGATAAGTGCTGTTGAAATAAAAGGATGCAGTAGAGCACAGACCAGAAGGCAAAGTGAACTAAGTCTTTCAGATTTTTTTGTGCCATGGCCGAGAAAATTTTCTGCCCAGCTAAGCAACTCAAATGGAAGCCGCCACGGATCTTTGTCTATTCAAGAAGAGCTAAGACTAAATAAGCACATAAAAGTTGTCAGAGTTCTCTTCCTAAATGTTATAGTTGTCTTAGTGATGTGGCTCCCTATTACCTTAGTAATGGTGCTAATACATATAGATGGCAGGCGAGAGAACGACGATTTCAACTATTTCCTGCGATCGCACCACTTCATATCTGCTTTAAGTGTCGCATTGCTAAATACAGTAATTAATCCACTCTTATATGGAGTCTTATCGGATAATTTCAGAGCCTGTTTACTGAAAATATGGTGCAAGCGGGAAGTGTCTATTCTAGACCCCGCCACGCCTTCTAGTGGTAGGCAAAACGGCAAAAGTAAAAGACCGAGTGCTTCATTGAGTGAAAAGAGTGAACGAAGTGACAGATTTGATTGTGATAGAAAATTAGGAATAGGATTGGTTTAAGTTCCATAGAATAAGACTTACATAATCATTTTCATTGTATAGACTGGTAATATAGAAGTAATAATATCTCCAAATTGCTTTATTGTACATACGCTTCGTTCTACTGCAAATGATGAAGTGGAAAAGGAAATGCAAAGTATTTACGTGTACGTACAAAATAAGTACCTACTGAACTTTAAATGAAGGGTTCAGTGGAAAAGGCGCCAAAGCCACAATAAGAAAATGTGGAAAAAGAACGAATTAGCTTCTTTTTTATTTTATAAAATGTGAAATAGTTGTAGTTTTATTATCACAAATTATGTCAAAAGATAAAAGAAAATAAAACAAGTTACAATTCTAGAAATTAAAATAATAATAAAAGGGAATAGAAGCAGCTCGGCAGTCAGATATGTCAAATAAAAAATGTTTCTTTGATACTTTTTGACAATCTTAAAAATAGGTAAAACCGAGGCTACCAACACACGGCGAGGTGTTTAGGCATTTTACGTTGCACGCACTTTTCGCAGTTTTTTAGGGAAAATATTTAATGTCTCGGATATTTTCCCACATGAGAAATATTTACGCAGTCAATGATTTCTCACACATAGGAAGAGACAGTCACTGATTATATAAAAGTTTCTACTTACAGTCTGACAAAGTTCTCACAGTTACCTTGCAGGTGTCTTACAAATATGTCCACACCGAGTCACCTTCACCTCATTCGCTGATGCCGGATTGCTCGCACCAGTCCTTTCCACACTTCCTTCACTCTGTTCTGGCGGAATAGTATCTGGAGCTGGAGGCACCTCCATCAGCTCAGCGCATTCTAACGGGTAAAGACGCTGTAGCGGTCGCAGCATTTCACCTCTGGATGTCTTCAACCTCCCTAAACACACCTGACCATCTTTGCCAGGCAACAGTTCACTGACAGCGCCCCAATGGCCAGTCCAATTGTCTCGTATTGTCATTACCGTCCGGCACTACGTCACCAATTCCAATCGGACGACATTTTTCCCTTCTCGAAAAGCAGCTTTAACTGTCCCAAATATTCAACACGAAAACGAGTGCGTAAATCATCGCGTATATGTTGAATATGTCTCATTTTACGGCACAACGATGCTCGGTTTACGGAGTCACAGTTAGGTAATCCCCACTCGTTCACACAAAAACATGGAAGGAGTAAGAAGGGCCAATTCTTTGGGATCTTCAAAACAGTAAGTTAGGGAGTTACGATGTTGATTTAAAATAGCTTCTGACAACACTTTGAAGAATTATTTCAATTTTTGATCTTAATAAAAATCACTCATTAACTTGACAGAGTTTTATTCTAACATCAAGCAAAGCAGGTGACAACTAAGATCACAATATAAATTCGGGCAAGTATTTATAGAAAATTCTAATGATAAACTCTGGTTAAAATTTCTAGTTAACAATAATAAAAGATAACATACGAGTTTTTCTAAATGTAAACACAATCCGACAAATATCAGTACAGATAAAATACGGTGTAAAAAGATAAGGTTTAATTATTAAGTAACGTAAAGTAAATTCAAATATTATCAGCATTAGATAAAGTCTGGCATTCAAAGATAAATTACGGTAAATAGTCCAGTATACAAAATATCGAAACTTATTATGGAACAATGTCTCTTCACAGTGGCGTACCATGGTTGGTTGGCTATACAGGGTAACAAGGGGCCGAGCTTTAACAACCGCCTCACAATCGCAGAGTAAAGTCAATAAGTCTTCATAGTCCAAACTAGCGTGACCCAGCATCTTACGTAATAACTGTTTAAGTATACCAATCAAACGCTCCCAAAAGCCACCCCACCATGCTGCAGTTGGAGGGTTAAATTTCCACGCAATACGTTGTACACTCGTGTGGCGTAAAACCGAATCCCAATCAAGCGCAGGAAAGGCATTTTCGGCGCCAACAAAATTAGTCCCGTTGTCGCTATAAATAGTCTTAGGTCTTCCGCGCCTAGCTACAAAACGACGCAATGTCTGCAAAAAACTTAAGGTCCTAAGCGATGGTGTTCCGGGTTTAAGCATCATGATTTGCAGTTTTTCTACCTCACTAAAACGCAGATAGAACGAGATTTACCTGGCAAATTCCTCTGCTTAAGCGTATGTTAACACTGCGCATTCGCCATGTTGTCTAGACTTTTTTAATCGTGAAACTAAAGCTAATGAACTTTGTCTACACTGAAAAGTCAAGCATATACATTATATTAGATTGCACCTACAATTTTGGTTGAAAAAAGGCGAACTTTATAACAACTACAAGGGAGAGATATTCCTGGCAAAGTATTAGCTCTCCTTTGCATGATATTTCATAATTTATTTTTATTATTTCGCATAATCTGTCTTCAGTGGGTTTAATGGTTTATAATTTAGTTTAATTCATTTGTTTAATATTTTTTCTTAGAAAGGTTTTGAGGTATTTCCGTCCTTAGTATTTTGTAGATTTTTGAAGGAAAAGCTTAATATACATATAAATGGTTTAGAACTAAGATATGTAGAATATGGGTTTGACATTAGATGGTCAGCTTAGGTTTAAGGCACATTTAAAAGACATATTTTTCATTAAAAATTATTTATAATAACAGACATTGAAGATATCTTTCGTAAGGACTTAAAAAGAAATTTATGAGATTTCCCTGTCTTATCTAACTTCAATTATTATTACTTGGTGTATGGTTTTTGTTTGGACCAAGAAAGTAAATCTCGTATACAGAAGGCTTTCCAAATTCGTGCCTTCTCTTCGCGTACGGTTTAAGAAAGTTTGACCATGTATCACGTTTGTGGATGCTTGTAGAGAACTCCATTTTAGTAGCTTTCTAGTTAAGGTTATTAATGATCCTGCTTTACCTGTTTCCATTCGAGTACGCTTAATTTTTCCTCATGATATTCATAACCTAAATGTCAGAGGTGGAAGAAGGCTGGCAATCTCCCCCTTATGTATTTATCTATGCTGGCAATGCTTCATCATCGGAGTGTTATGTTTCGGCGCGGTTTTTGATATAATGCTGTTCATTATTTTAATTCAATACCAAAGCAATTTTTGAATTTAAATACTAATACTTCCAAACATAAATATAAAAAATATACGTTAAATTTACATGATTAGAATTGCTCTTATCTACCACCGATCTATGGAGATCGGTGTTATCTACTGGTTATGTTTTGTACTTGGTCATTTAGGTAATACAGTTTCCTGTAGCTCTGCAGATACTCACAAGTATTTTCTTGAATAATTGAATATTGTAAAGTTTTCTGCTTTGGTAAAAAAATTTTTAATTTAATTATATTCTCTAATAATTATTGAATGTCTTAGGTTTTGCAATGGTTATCCCTATTATATTATTAATTTTAACTTTTGGAATGCTCGCTCGTCTAGTAAAGTTCTATAGATGTTAAGCTCGAATTTAAAATTATATTTTTTACACTTTGTAATTGTAACTTTATTTTTTAAGCATGTCATTATTTGGTTTAGTAGAGCCGCTATTGAAGCTAGAGTGCGCCAAGCATCGACATGCAAAATTCATTGGATATTTTTTATTAGGTATATATATATATATTTTCTGAATAATCGTTGAATAATATTGTTATTATTATTATTATTATTATTATGCTTTAGCCTTACGGCATTCATACTCGCTCTAATTATCTAGAGAATGATGGCCGGACTATTGTGGGTCGCCGCGCGCCGTCTGGTCAGTAAGCACAGTGCGCCGGAGTGCGGTCCCAGTAGATCTTGTAGTTATTACTTTCTAAAACAGATATGAGAGTGTATTAAAATTTATAGTAACTTACCTTTTCCGTCTGCAGCAGCAGCAGCTTGTCTGCTAGTTCCTGATGGATTATCTTCGCAACTGCATTGTGCCTGACTTTATATTCTGTTGCTGCATCTCAGTGGCTTGACAGCAGTATCGACATCGATCATCCGCCACCGTAGCATCTCCAATTATGTACTTGAGATAGTCTGGTGGTAATCACTTGATCTTGAATAGCCAGCAGAAAGCCCTCGGTTTCGGGGAACATTTGTCCTGAAACTAACAAATAGTTCGACGCCGTATTGTCGACGTGATCCTGGGTAGCCTCATTTGCATGCCTCCCATGTAAGGGCTTTTCCTTCTACACTCGTATTTTCTGAAGGTCGGTATGATGGCAGTCTTGAACCTGGTATTCTTTTAATAGCAGTGGTGTAGACTGTAGAGTCATCTGCGTTACAAACTGCCCTATGAACTTCTAAGGAATTCGCTTTCCCGTGAAAATAATTGCGCAAATTATTTATTTGCCGATCCATTTTTTTTACGTAGTTTACGTAGTTCCGCTAGACCTCTTCCACCTAGATGTCTTGGTAAGGTTGCTCGCCCCACTGCGCTCGGATGGTGTTTGTGTGCCTTTGTAAGTAAGATTCTTGTTTTTCGCTGGAGATTTTCAATGTCAGTCCATGCTACCAATCCAAACGAATATCCAAGAAGTGAGACGGCATAAGTATTGATAGCCTTGTAGATATTTTTGCTAAGTTGACTTTTTGCCAAACGTTTTATTCTTCTAGTAAATTCTTCTGTTAATTCAGCCTTCATTGTGCCATATTCGACGTTGCTTAACTTTAGTGATCGGACGAGAAGTAACTACTTTTTACTTTTAACAAACATGTAACAACTATATAACTGTGTTTTATAGTCAAAAGCGATCTTATCGTGCGGGTCCAAAGGTCACAATTTTTAGTAAAAACTTCATTCGTGGCAGATTTGGCGAGTAAAATCTGTCAAAGGAATGACATTTAATGAAAAATGTTACTTTTGGACGCGCACTATAAGACAGCTTTTGACTATATCTCATTCTATCGCAGGCTACATCGTATAGATCTATATATTTTTAGTGGTGCCGCTTTTTCGTTTCCGTGCTTCCGTTTCATCGAGTCATTTCCTCGTCTCTGTTTCATTGCGTCTCACATCATTCCTGTTCTCAGCCGGCTAACGACGCTAAGGAAATTTTCACTTAAAGAAAAACGGAAAAATATAATTTTAGCATCAATTTTAAATTGCGAATCGACATATCTTGAGCTTTTCATGTCAGTGTCTTTTAGATTGACCAACGAAGTAATGCAGCAAAAACCCAAGCGGCCACGTTTACCAAGAAAGCAAATACGGCGGGTCCTCCTCGTCAATCGGACTGCTGGGTGTCTCGGTCAACAGCAATATTATGTCCTGGCATGACCACGTTGCTAGCATCGCAAAGTCAGCCTCCCAGAAGCTTGGTGCGCTATGTCGCCGCAACAAAAAACTCTATACACCGCAGCAGTTGCTCTTGCTCTACAAAGCACAAATAAGACCGTGCTTAGAATATTGCTCACATATCTGGGGTGCCGCACCAAAGCACACCCTAAAGCTGCTGGATTCAATTCAGAAGAGAGCTGTGCGCCTCGTCGGCGACCCGGAGTTGACCCGGAATCTGGATGGTCTGGAACACCGCAGACATGTTGCCGAGATGTCTCTGTTTTACAGATACTTTCACGGCAGATGTTCCCAGAATTTGGCCCACCTCATCCCGCCCCTGGCAACTTCGGTCAGACAGTCACAACAGACGGCAAGAGGGCACCAGTTCGTCGTACAACTGGAAACACCTAGAACATCGGTTTACAAGAACTCCTTTGTCTGGCGCACTGCATCACTGTGGAATTCACTCCCAGGACATCTGTTTCCCACTAATTACAACCTACAACTATTCAAGAGCCGTGTCAATCAACATCTTCGCATACACACCGCTCGTCGAGCGCCATAGGATCTGCCTATAGTGTGTGCCTCTGACAAAAAAAAAGTAGCTTCTCTTATATTAGCATTTTTTTTTGAAGCACTTTGTTTGACTGTTTATCAAATAGATATTAATGTTTTCAGGCAGACATGCTTGTATCGTGTCTTATGAGAAAAGTAGTTGGGGGTCCAAGACTTTTGATGCTGTGTGTATTTTTTTATTTTGAAAAGGCTCTTATAATTGCATTTACTAATCATTATCATTTTTAAATTTGATGTAAATATTATCATTTTTGGATATGTTATGGCTTAAGGTATTGGGATCAAAAAGTACCTTTGCAAAGCGGGTCTACTTCAATGGCGCACAGAAAAGGGGGAATTTTTTTAAACCAATGTTTCAGGTCGTTGCAAAAATCGACCGAATGAAATGAAGATGTAAAGATATGCAAAAAAAATTGGAAAGGTTTCGGAATATTGATCATTAAAAAAATAGGCACGTACAAACAAAATTGAAATTGATATTTTAATTTTGGTAAATGACTTGTGGGCCAAATTAAATTGGATAATTTTTTAATGCTTAATGACTTTTTATTTCCAGAGGATTTTTTTAACATTTTTGGATATGTTATGGCCTAAGATATTAGAAACAAAACGAACTTTGCAAAGCGGGTCTGCTTCAGTAGTAAACAACGCATATGAAGCAACGAACTGTAAAATAATACTACCCAGGCCCTGGCCGCCTGAACATCGAACGGGAGTTCCCCTTTTGTCAAGATATCAAGATATTTCAAGATTTGTTGAGTCAAGATAAGACACCAACTCACAAGAAATGGTCAAGACAAGATTTTTTTTACTTCTTGAAAATATTTCAAGACAAGACAAGAAATTGCTTGCTAAGACAAGATTTCTTGTCTTGACGATCCCAAGGTGCGCTATTTCGCAACAAAAACTGTATACACCGCAGCAGCTGCTCTTGCTCTACAAAGCGCAAATAAGACCGTGCGTAGAATATTGCGGTGGTGCCACACCGAAGCACACCTTAAAGCTGCTGGATTCCATTCAGAAGAGAATTGTGCGTCTAATCGGCGACCCAGAGTTGACCCGGGATTTGGATAATCTGAAATACCGCAGACATGTGACCGAGATATTGCTGTTCTACAAGTGCCATAGGATCTCCGTTTAGCGTGTGTCATCGCCATAAAAAAACATCTAAGGAGATTGTCAAGGACCATCAATTCGTTTATATACTACAGCAATTTTAGAATGATGCTGGAATTGTTTTTTTATTTTTGGAGCAAAGACTTTATATATTTTTTTAGAAGGGGTCTTAAAAATCTGGCGTTTGCGTCTCGAGATAGTATTAGTTTCGGCTTCAAACTGCGCATATTATATAATACAATAAACAAGTACTGACGCAAATGCAAAAACTTTAACTTTTTGAATTCTTGGACTATATTCTTCTTAGCCCTGTTTAATATTCAAATATCCCTGTTAACCCAAACCCGACACCTCGACATGAAACGTCCTTTCAGAATCTGAAATGCTTTTCGTTTGAGTGTTCGTTGAAGAAGCACATCTCTCGTGGAAGGGTCGATATAGTCTGGTGTATGGTGAATATAGTTGATTAAAAAGTGTGCACTGACTTTATGGGAGCGGGGAATAATCTTATGGGCATTTCTTACGCTTCCAATAACAGTTCAAAACGGCGTAAATGACAAAAATGTCACCGGTGAATCCATTTTGTTTGCTATCCGAACTGATAAATCTAGGTGTTTTTTGTGGCGGCACTACGTGCTGAGCCTGCTATACGTGTAACAAGGCCGGGTACAGAAAATGTCGAATGATTGCGGTAAATGTAGAACCAAATTTAAAAGAAATTAACCTTTTCAGAATTGTTCAGGCCTATGTAACAGGGCTTTTCATTTGCACTGTGGAGGATTTGAACCCGATCAGGGTGGTGTAATCGATGATGTTCGTCAGGTGCGTGGTATGAAGTGATCCTGCGAATATTATGAGAAGGGACTTGATATGTCTTAAATATGAGCCTGGAAATGGAAAACTTTAAAGAAATGATTCAACAACAGTTGCAAGAATTTAAAACATTACTTAACGGTATAAATAAAGTTTGAAGACAGCAGCAATAAGCAATATAACTACAAGGAAAAAAGTTATGCAGAGGCAGCTGGCGAAATTCTGGTAGTAAAACCGAAAATTAATCAAGATTCGTTAAAAACAAAGGAGGCCATTAAAAAAAAGTAGTTAATCCTATGGATCTGCAAGTGGGCATTACAAAATTTACAGATGTTAGAGAGGGAGGTGTTCTTATAAAGTGTAACACAAAAGCCGAAATTTAAAAAATTTAAAATACAGTAGACAAGAAGCTGAAAAGTAAATACGAAATTAATATATCAGAGCAAAAGAATCCCCGAATTAAAATTGTAGACATCGAAGAAGATCTTAGTAAAGAAGAAATTCAGGATGTAATATTTCGACAAAATACACATTTGCAGCATGATAACACTGTATCTAATGTTATAGTAGTCAAAAAAATGTGTATCACGGAATGCGATCCATTAACCTTCCAGCTCCTAATGTCAAGTGCCGCTTAGCGTATTTTTGTTAACTATGCGTATTCTAGAGTGTTCGAGTATTTTTCTATGCTTAGATATTTTTGGTGTGGTGAGTACGGCCACAAGGCAGATGAGTGTCAAAATGATGCCAGATGTTTAATTTGTATGAATAAGGAACATGAAACAATACAATGCAATAGTAAGAATAAGTCATGTGTCAACTGTTTAAGGTCTAACACTGAATACAAGACCATTCTCCATTTGATTGCCCTGTTTACAGGAAAAAGATTGAGTTTCAGAGAAAGAGAGTTAAGGTGTGGCATAGCCATCAGCTAAACAGAACATAGGAATATGGATAGTTTTGTTGTTTTGCATCATAATATACAGTGTTTGAAGAATAAAATGTATTCAGTGTGCTGGTTGCTGACGTTATTTGTTTAACTGAGCATTGGCTGACCGAGGAGGAGGCCGGGGTTCTTAGGTTGGATAACTTCTTTATGATATTTGCTTAGATTCAAAATCAAGAATTATTCATTGTGGAGACTTCAACATTGATTGGTGGTCCACGGGTGGTGCGAGGGGTGCGCTTGATGATACTCTTACATCTTTTGGCATTGTTAATCTAATTGATGAACCAACTAGGGTTACATCGCTGAGTGCCTCTTGCATTGACTACATGTGTACTAGTGGGGGGTTGACCAGGGTTGTCTGTAGTGTCTTGCATAACGGTTTCTCGGATCACTCGGCTCAGTTGCTTAAGTTTCAAGTACAACCTGTGTAAATGAGGGTGATAAGTATTTCAGATGCTACAGTGAGAAAAATTTCAGATTGTTTTTATGGCACTTACAATCGGAAAATCTGTTTACAGTCAGAATAACATAAATAGTGCATATGACAATTTCTTACAGCTGGTAAAGCATTACATGAATATATCGTTTCCTTTTAAAAAGGCGATTAATAGCACTACAAGTAAAACTTAACATTGGATGACTCCAGAAATTAAAGTCTCATCACGCACGCTAAAAGAATTATATAGGAAAAAAAAATTATAGGAAATGTATAGGATTAGCAAAAAGAATGTATTATGACAATCTGTATAAAAGCTCTGATAACAAAAGTAAGATAGTTTGGAAAATTATTGATATGAATTTAAATAATAACAAAAACACAAAATCTAGAAATATCGAACTGGAGGCTGATTTGGGAAGTATAAAAGACGGCGGAGATGTTGCAGGATATTTAAATAAATATTTTATCAATTTAGCAAATTAAATTAGAAGACCAGCTGCAAATAATGGGAACTACGAATTTCGCGTAAAAAGAAATTCATCTACAATGTATCTGGATACTGTTTCTAAGGACGAGATTTCAAACCTAATTATGTCGCTAAAGAGCTCTTGCTCGGCTGGAATTGACGGCATACACTCTAAAATTTTTAAGGAAGGTAGAATATATTTTATACCACCCATAACCTATTTGGTGAACTGCTCTCTCTCTGAAGCAGTTTTTCCGAGTTCACTTAAGATTGCAAAGATCGTGCCCTTACATAAAAAGGGGAATACTGAAAACGCGAGTAATTACAGACCTGTTTGTATCCTGCCAACCCTGGCTAAGATTTTGGAGCGGGCCGTTTATAACAGGATGATTGGATTCATAACTAGATTTAATGTACTAAATGCTTCCCAGCATGGTTTCCAGAAAGTTCGTTCTACCGAATCGGGCATATTGCAATTTTTGGGTAGTTTATATGATCAACTGGATAATAAAGATAAGTGTATTGGAATTTTATGGATTTAAGTAAGGCGTTTGATCTAGTTGATCACACCCTTCTATTAAATAAGATATTTGAGTGTGGATTTAGGGGTAGGATTCATGCCTGGTTAACATCATTTTATTATTTGTAAATGATCTTCCGTATATAGTGGACCAGGGACATTTGACTATGTTTGCGGATGATAATAGCAATCTGTGTTTCGATAGAGAGATTTCGTTAGTGCAAATGTATAAGAAAAACATGATTGATAGATTTATGCGGTTGTTTAGTCAAAATCGATTATGTCTGAATGCACAGAAAACTGTTTTTATGAATTTTGCTCCTCGGGGTTATCGCTGTGATAGGTCTCTGTTAATTAGGGTTAATTCGAAATCTATGACCAAATTTTTGGGTGTATATCTAGAGAGTAGTTTAGGGTGGGAATCACATATTTGTAACATTTCTTCAAAATTATCCTGTGTTGCGTTGGCCATGTATAGATCGAAACAGGTTTGTAGTATGAGTATCCTTATATCATATTATTATGCTCAATTTTATAGCAGGATTAAATATAGCATTTTATTCTGGGGATGTTCAAGTTATACCATGAGGTTATGACGGTTACAAAGAAAAAATGTAAGAACCATGGAAGGTGTTGACAGTAGATCACATTGCAGGCCGCTATTTGGACTATTGGGACTATTGACGGTACCATGTGTTTATATTATGGAAATTTTGTTATTTGTTAAGAACAATATTGAAAAGTTTCATAGAAACAATTTTGTCCATGCATATAATACCAGACGTCAGGATGATCTACGTATCCCCGTGCACAGACTTGCAACCTTTGAAAATAATCCTAGCTACATGGGTATTAAAATTTATAATAAACAGCCGAGTTATCTTAGGGACATTGCTGAGAGTAAGAAGTTTAAGAAAAGGGTAGTAAATTATTTAAAATTGCAATCTTTTTATTCAATAAATGAATTTTTAAACTCATAAAATATGTATGTGTATTTACAAATAGTATACAATATGTAAATATGTTATTGGACTTTGGACGTAATCTATATCTTTATTATACCATTTACTGTACCTGGGTCTTTGATTCAATTTAATAAATAAATAAACAATCCGCCAATTTCTTTTCAAACTGTAACAATTTAAAAATGATGCTAAAATTGTGTTTTTTCGTTTTTGTCTTTTGACGAGCAGTTTAGGCAGTCTTCGGTTTTAGTTGTAAGCCAAATGCCTTGATATATTTTCCGATAACAAATTTAAGGCGTTTTAGGCCGAAGGGTCACATAGGAAATAACCCAGTCAAATGTCTTTAAATATTATGCGTATACAAATAAACTTCTTTTACGCGTCTTTACCTCGGTGTATTATTGTTCGTTAAAACCGAGTGAGAACATTTAGAGATCTCGCTGTACTTTCTTGAAAAATCTCCAAGAGACCTGCGCTGCCAAAATCCAAGTGCCCATAAATTAAGTAACGATGTTCAATTTGCTGTTTAAGATTTGGCCTTCCAGAAGTTGACTCTTCAACGTGTAAAACAACAAACGATATCAAACATTTTATTCCTAGTTCAATATCTCTCTAGCCAATTGTCATTAAATAGATTTTGTAACCGTTCTGAAATATAAAATTGATCAAATTAAAATAAATTTACTGACTTTGATCTAAGCTATGCAGAAATGATATTTCTAAAAAGTTTTAAAAATTGTATAATTCTTTACTTTTAAACTAAAATCAATATTTCGCTCAATTATCACTGCCTTTAATTATCATTTTAAATAGTTAAAACAAACAAACAATATTTTAAATCGTCGTAAACTGTTTTTTACATTTCCTCGAAATTTCCTACACTCATCCAATTAGTCACTTGACGTCTCTTATTGTTCCAGCCTTTCCTAGAACTCGCTTAAACATAATGTTGGCTATTACATGACTGAAAGAAACAATAGTTGTTGAAAAACATGACTGCAATTACAGACATTAAATTACTGGTGATACTAACCAACACAACTTACCATACTTTAAATACATACCGAATAGGTTTTTCAAAATAAGTAGTTATTATCCGCAATTATACCTAACTGTAATAATAGAATTATAATTTAATTACACTCGCGCCCAGTAATTATCTAATTTCGTAGCATGTAAGAGATAGTAAAAAACGGTCAACGTTATATTGGAGAGGACAGGATACCCTTCAAAAAATGTAAAATAAATTAACAATAGTTTTGACAATTGTCCTCAACAAAACTCTTACTGAATTTCTTGCGCTTTGAACTCAAGTTTATTTTATATATCTTAAACATTTGACATCGAATTAAATATTATAGGTCAGTGGTGCCAATATTCTCGTACACGAAGATTTATCAAAAAACGACATCTCTAGTTAAGCTCCTCATATCTAAGCTTCTGCCCCAGTGTCTAAATTCAAGGAAACTGTGTGCTTTTTTTCCAAGTAACAATGTCGAAGCCCTAAGTTAGAATATTCTTAAAATTAAATCCGTCAAATATCTAAAGTGAATTAGTCTACAAGTTTAGTGATACTCAAGTAAAATCCCTAAATTGGCTAAAACGCTAAAATAGTACCTGATTACAGGCAGTAATATACCTAGATAAACATAACACAATGCTTAAAAACTTTATTATATGAAGATTCATAAACAATTCAATTATACCTCAAACAAAAAGACATGCGCATTATAATTATCAGGTAAAGTGTACATTCGTTAAGTTTTTTTGACAATGCACAATTATTGTTCTTGCCAGAGTAAATTTTTATCAGCTCTTCTCACCGGCGGCGTAGACCGACCCCACTTAAAGCTACATAACCTCCTCGGCATCCAGCAGTAGACCAACCAACATCTCGTACTGTCACGCTAAAGTTAATAGCTGGATACCAACCTTTAAGAGAATATGTGTGGTTTTTTTTTATTGAAAAACAAATCAATAAACGCTTATCCTTAAAACGACTACGATATTTACCAACTCAAAGAAAGCAAAACCAATTGGCTTTAAGAAAGGAGGCTTCCAGAGGCAGAAAACATCAGGCCACCAGGAGCGTTTAGAGCCTGCATGTCAGCAGCTCTTGCCTTGAAGTTACTGTCAGAAATTACCTTTAAACTTTTTTGTTACGGACCGCTAAATATGTTTCAAAATTTTCAAAGCAAATTTTTTCATGTCCAGGCTTATGAAGGGGTAATACGTGAAAGCCAGAAAATTTGATTTGCATTTTTATATAGTCTGATTCATTGGGGTGCATTGTTATCAGCTCCTCTCACTAGCATAGATAGATCCCACCTGAACCTACATATCTCCTCGGCAACCACCAGTTGAACAGCCAACATCTAGCACAATCAGGCTAAAGTTCCCAGCCGGATATCGACGTAATGAACATAAATTTGTGGCAATATTATCGGAATTTCGAGACATGACAATGCTCTGTATAGTTCTTAAGAGAAGGCGTGTGGCTTATTCTTACCGGAAAACAAGTCACTGAGCCCTTATCCCTAGAACGACTACTATATTTGCTAACTCAAAAAAAGAAAAACGTACGGCTTTCAGAATATTAACTGCAGGAAGAAAACTTCAGGACACCAGGAGCGATTATGGTCTTCATGTGTATAGATCTTGCCTTGAGGTTAATGCCGAAAATTAGCTTCAATGCTTTCGGCCCAATATTTTTGAAAATTTTCAAAGCAATTTTGTCCATGTCCTTATACTTATGAGGGGGGTAAAACTGGACACCCAAAGTGCCCTAATGTAATTTGCATTTTTATATACTCTGATTTATTTACTTCAAAACATACTTTGCCTATCTTTAAATTTTTAACATTTCACCGCTATTGACTGTTTGTCCACCCCTCAATCAATCTGGGATAATTTATTGGCATTTGCCTAAATAAAAACCGACTGAATGCACTTTTCATAGAAAAGGGCTAAAGAACGCGGCTATTTTTCAGGTATTTTGTCATTGAATTTTTTAAAGGCAATAATAAAACTAAGCATCAGGACTTACTATGTTTTAAATTCCTGCAAACACTGAAGAAGTGAACTTCTTGATTGACCAGCCTACCTCAATTTATTTGCGAAAGTCCCAGATGCTGAATACCCAGTACTACACTGGGTATTCAGTCTTATTTGACCAGTTAGATGCATACAATGTAAGGTAGGTAATTAATTTAATGGCATATAATTTTGCTTTTAAACAAGCAATGTTTCAGGTTAATCAATTTTTTCTAAGTACTTGCATCTAAATTTGGATTGAAAACAAAATAATATTCTCGGTTGTAGTTCAGTTGAAGTAGACAAGAATTTATAATTTGCGCTCATTGATCAAACGGCGTCCTTTCCATAATTAATATGAGGCTTAGTAACATAACATTATATAAAAAATAAAGCACATAAAAAAGACTGCTGCTCAATTGAAATGAGACTACTAGGTTTCCAATCCATTTGAAATCGGGCTCATCAGAAGAGGCTGTAAAATAGAGATATAGTCTAACTGAAGAGAACTCTTCCTATATGAAAGGAGATTTCGATGATACAAATGCAGCTTCTGAAGACAGGGTTCAAAAAATCATAAAGTCCCTAATCCTCTTGAAAAGTTGTTCTGTTAATTAAATTCAACTTATCTTGCTATATATCTGCGTGTAAAAAATCACTCTTCTTAATTTCCAATTTTCCATGACTTTGTCAAACTAGTTTTTCAATATTGAAAGTGACTCTCACTTCAAGGAAAGTACCAGATGATGATATTCTTTTAGAATTTAAGTTTTAAAATTAATGATAAGGGGGTTAGAGCTAGCCTACTGCCGTAACAGGCACTGCTCCCAAGAATAAGGTTCTTAGGGCCTTAGGCCCGGGGCACACTTGCTGCTTTTTACCGTCCGCCTCCGCTGCGGAGCCCCGAGCTTGGATGCACACCTTCTTTCGTTCTTGCGGCGGCGCCGTATGAATCAGTGTTGCTTGAAAAGTTCAATATAGAAGTACATAGAAAAAACCGCGCGATTTTTGCTTACCTAGTATACAAACATTTTATTCTGAAAAGTAACTGGAGATATTGGGTACATTCGTTTACCGAGTTAAGGCTTACTAAAGGGAGATTTATGACATCTTTTTCTGATTTAAGAGAACATTCGGAGAATTTTTTTAATTACTTTCGAATGAGTATTACATCATTTGATGAACTGGCATCGAAAATATCGGATAGGATAAGATCGCAAGAAATGGGGATGAGAGTCTCTATAACTCCACTAGAAATGTTAGCCATCACCATCGGGTAAGTAAAGGCTCCATCCTGCAGTTCTGTCAGGACTGGTGGGGCAGGATATAGAGGTTGATAAGTAGCTGCCTGAGGGCCACTAGGATTACATGGATGATGATAAGTAGCTGCCTGACGGCCACTAGGATTAGTTAGGTAATGATAACTAGCTGTCTGAGGAACACTAGGATTAGATGGATGATGATAATTGGCTGCCTGAGGGACACTAGAATGAGATTGATTGTATTGATAAGGCATCTGAAACATAGTTGGGGTAGTTCGCGTGGCAAGTCTGATTTATTTAGCATATTTAGCACCTCACGCCGAAAATCCAGCTTTTGATCTTCTGTAAATGGTTCGATTGGCTCTATCTAGATTTGTCTCCACTGTAGAGGCAGGAATTTGTATCGGGATGTTCACATAATCGATTAGAGACTGCTCGATACTCCGCTTAGTAGCTTTATGTTTTCGACCATGCTCATGGTCGGAAGGTCGATGACTGGGGCCTGCTAGGTCGCTCGATTCTTGTATTTGATCAACGTCTTGTTGTTCCTCCGCAAGACTGGATTCCGTCTCGGAGGTGGTTGCATTTTGTTGGAGGAAGGATAAATTGTTTATTATACGTATAT
>MU185399.1:0-45247 GCA_016904865.1 Pissodes strobi | reverse complement strand
TTGGGTTAGTTTGGGTTAGCTTGGGTTAGTTCCGTCTCGTTTTATGCACTACGGACAAGCCATTCTTCATTCACACCTTGGAGAAACGATTTCGGTTAGCTTGGGTTAGTTCGGATTAGCTTGGGTTAGTTTGGGTTAGCTTGGGTTAGTTTGGGTTAGCTTGGGTTAATTTGGGTTTACTTGGGTTAGTTTGGGTTAGCTTGGGTTAGTTCCGTCTCGTTTTATGCACTACGCACTTGCATGAAGAATGGCTTGCGCGAAGCGCAAGCCATTCTTCATTCAAACCTCTGAGAAACAATTTCGGTTAGCTTGGGTTAGTTTGGGTTAGCTTGGGTTAGTTTGGGTTAGCTTGGGTTAGTTCCGTCTCGTTTTATGCACTACGCACTTGCATGAAAAATGGCTTACGCGGAGCCATTCTTCATTCAAACCTCTGAGAAACAATTTCGGTTAGCTTGGGTTAGTTTAGGTTAGTTTGGTCTCGTTTTATGCACTACGCACTTGCTTCGCGCAAGCCATTCTTCATGCAAACCTGAGAGAAACAATTTCGGTTAGCTTGGGTTAGTTTGGGTTAGTTTCGTCTCGTTTTATGCACTACGCACATGCAATGACGAATGGCTTGCGTGAAGCAACTACCAAGAACAAATATCTCTTAAATATCTGTATATTTGTATTATAGTTTTCTCATTCCGCATGACCAGTGCCAAAAAAGACATAGTTGCTGCCGAATTGGTACTTTCGATTTTTCAAAAAACGATCCTATTAACACTGAGTACTGCTTACGGCATCTGTTACAATAAAAAAAATTTCCAAATGGTTTGTCCGCCCGCTGTTTAATTGTGCACTGTCTTCGGCATCGCCGATTTTTACACCTTAAATTCTCCCTTAGTAATACTTTACCTACTAAAAAATCGTATAGTTCTCATTGCTATAATTTAATACGATTTCATATAGCTCGAATGAACCTTGAATTTCCATTTTTATTGCGTTTCGATCACGATCTTTAAAAAGCTTTCGAAATGCTGTCAACAAATCGACATTAACGGTTTTAAATTTGGCTTTTGTTAATTTTGACATTTTGCCTCGCATTTTGCAAAGCCTACTTGATGCTTAAATTGCTTTAAAACGTCGCGTCTGTAATGGAAATATGGCTTATTGCACCGACATTACGAACATTTAATATCAATTTTTTACCAAAAAAAACGTGATAATATCTCGATGATCCTCACTTTTTTGGAAAGAGAATAAAAAAACGAATCGATTGGTACCAAAATTTTTCCAAAAAACTCATTATTAAGAAGTTACCTTATCTGCACCAGACCCACTTTCGAATCTATTAATTCCGACAGGCTGAGAGGTACATTTTCCTTTTCCGTAGAATACAAAAAACCGCCTGTGAGTTTGCATAAGAGGACGAAGTTTAGCATATTTTCGAAAAATACTTAAACAGTTGACACCTGTCACATTTCG
This sequence comes from Pissodes strobi, assembly GCA_016904865.1. Lineage (NCBI taxonomy): Eukaryota > Metazoa > Arthropoda > Insecta > Coleoptera > Curculionidae > Pissodes > Pissodes strobi. Next base: position 43,780 of record MU185399.1, on the reverse strand, counting down.
TTCTGTTATAACAAATTCTCGGATAATTTTGGTTTTCGAGCATGGAATCACAATTTTTATATACAAATCATTGTATTCAATATGATCCAACATTAACTTAGTTAGTTCTTCGCGCCGACAAGCCCCAAAAATGCCGATTATCATAACAACCTTCATAAGTAAATATGTTTCATCATCTGCAGTACTAAGAAACTTACATACGTCTTCCTTTGTAAAAACTTTGGACTTTTTGGCTTTGTAACCCTCTGAATTTCTTTTCAAAAAATGCGATTAGTTGAGAAAATCTGCTTATATCTTGATTTTTCTTGACTGAAATCATAGTTCTCAAGATTGAGTAGTGAGTCCATAGTGTAGATGGTTTCTGGGAGCGTTGCTTTCCAGAAAAAAAACCCAAAAGGATTTTCTCAGACACCTCCTTTATTTTGTTAGCTTTGCACCAATCTTCAAACTTCTGGTACTCCAACTCATACCGCGCCTTGGATTTTGTCGGAACTAAACTTGAGATCGCTTCGTTTGCCGCTGCTTCTATATCAGAGGGTAAACTTCCATCAGAAAAGCACTTTTTATATTTTTGGATTTGTTTGACAAAGTTTCGACAGTAACCATGCGAAAGGTAACATAAAAAACTTGATTTGTAAACTTAATAGCAGGTGCATTTTTACAGGTGCATTTTTATTTTTAAAAATGCCTTTTGCCAAATATTTTTATTCATAGAAGAAAGTAGATAAAATTTTGTACAATATTCTTGTTGTAAATTCATATTACTACACTCAATGTTTTATCAACTTTAACATCTCGTGTTGTAATATGAATCTTTACAACACTAATATTGTAAATAACTATTACATTTTGCATGGCATATATGAAAGTGGTGTAAACATTGAAATAATTTAAGCACCAAGATATCGCAATAAATATTTTCTATTTTATTCGTCAAGGGGATTTAAAGTCGATGTTTTGGCAAGTTCTCCTCAACTTTGTGATAACTGCCCTATGATAAAAAATTATTATATTTTTGCACTGAAGAGCTGCTTTTTGCATTAATTATGGGGTGTAGCAATTTCAGGTTGCATATAAATACAGTTATAATCATCAATAATCATTAGGAGAATATAAATCGCTTGTTCCACAATGTAACCCAACTTATTTCGATTTAGAAATAAGTACAAAAGATTCCATCAAAGTTTCTGTGGATAAGACAACTCTCAAAAGGCTAATTATTGTTGGTTATATCTGTCTATAATTCATACACAAGGGATCTGAATTTGATATATTGACAGCTATAATTTTTCATTGACAACTATCCATCTAATATCTTTTGAAATAAAAGATACTTTTTCTACAAATTCTGTAATTCTGTAGAAAATAACCTTCTTGCAACTGTAGTGATGACATACCTTACATAACTTGTATATATTTATTAATTGGTTTAGTTTGGTTGGTGCATTTAATTACTCAAAAAAATACTATCCCAAACTAATTCTGAAGAGCGAAGTTCTCTTCACCTAATCACGTAATCCACAAACCCAAACACCTTCAAGGTTCAGGTTGACTATCGTAACCTAAAATAGCTTTTGCATAATGTTTGGCGAATTGGTCAGTTTGAGGAACGTTTAAGCATTTCACACATTTGCAGACTTTTTACACTGACGAAACATTATATTTTTTTCAGTTAATATGATTTCGACCCTAAGTTGGGCAGAGAGACATTACGGAATGCCAGTGAATTTTTGGTACGGGCAGAAATACCATTACGTCTCCAACAGCGCCGAAGAAGCCAGAATTATTTTGAACCACCCCAAATGCATCAATAAAGCACAACTCTATGATGATTTACAGTACGTCTTTAAAGGCTCACTTCTCTTAGTTTCCGGTAAGAAGTTTATTTACTCACTTATAACAATCATTTGCTCACCAAGGTTTATGGGCAGGGTAGCCTTCAAATGAATACGAAGCAGTAACATTTTAGTTTCTTCGTCATGGTATCTGATGAAACGAATATAAAAAAATAGTCAATATTTGCCAATGCAGGATCGACCAGAGTTGGCTAAAGACGTAGCTTCAAATTATGAGCCCTCCCGAAAAACAAAAAACAGTAATGGGGCTCCCTACCGGTAAAGTAAAGAAAAATGCATTTTCTTAGATCAATTAAATTATTTAATAAGCAAGAAATAACTTATTATATCAAGCAAAATACAAAAAGTAAAAAAAAATCTCTTAGATTATACCTACATTACAAATAATATAAGGAAACACTACCTACCAAAAATCACACAAAGCAAAACCTTTAAACAAACCTGTAGGTACAAATATTATTTTTTAATATGAAATAAATATTAAACTTTAATATTCATCGAAACAAGTCTCTAATAGAAAAAATATTATTTTTAAATAATAAAGGAATACATAAAGAAAGACGTTACCCAAAGAAAAAAAAACGCAAAAATCAAGATGATGAGCTTACACAAATTAAAAGAATATAGTGAACTTAAAAAGAGTATTTTCTTCTCGCTTGTGACTCTGCAAGATTCTATGCCCAGCAGGGACGGATGGGACCCTACTGACTGGCCCGGGAAAGTTACCTTAAGGGGCCCCCACCCTATGTAAAAACTGAGTGGTGTCAATGGTGTTTTCTATAAAATATTTGTTGCCACAATAATTTAAATGATGAACAATATGTATTTATTTTTTGACATTACACGTTTTTAATATTTACATTAAAAAAACATACTACATACGCATTAAAATAAATACATCACTAAGTAAATGAAAGTAAAATTAAACTAATTAAATTAAAAAACCTGTTTATAGATATTGACCTATCTATAACTTATAAAAAATAAATACAAAATAAAAAACTATTAGTACATGAAAGGTAGATAATATATCATATACTTCATCTAAAATCTAATTATGTTTTATAAATTCTTATATGTATATGTAGAATCTAATATAAAAGTGAATTTTTTTAATAAGCTACTAGTAGTAGCGAGAGCCTCAATAACCTTTTGATTATCCACACGATTTACACAATAATTCATCCAAGGGAATTAAACGATAAAAATCTAGGATTTCGATGCATAGGCATCCTCCAAAAAAAACTGCCCAGAGTAGCCAAAAGCGCATTGTCATTAAGCCACTTCAATTAATAGAATTCCCAATTATTCAAAGACAATTAAAAATAAATGCGTGCGACGTTTAACCCCATCAACCAATCCCAAAACCGTATGCTACGGAGCCGGAAACAGGGCTTTTCACCATAGACTTTATCTTCACGCGCTAAATTCAATTTGTTGAAAATTGAATCGTTTCGCAGCGCGGATTTATTTAAATTTCTCGATCGAGAGAACGTCAAAGCTAGGTCAGCCGGAATATCTGCGAGGGTTATAGTGCGTAATTAACCTACGATCTCTAATTATTATTATTTTGTTCTTTTTTTTGCTTTGTTTTCAAACAAAAATTAACTTTTAATCTTTTTCTCCTTAATTAAGGTAACATTTAGTCATTAAAATTTCCTTTTAAACGAACTTTCAATTTTTTGGGCAATTTGTCGAGCCTGAGATGCTTGATTTTATTTAATCAAATTCTAAAATTCAGATAGATCCGTTGATCTAGAATAAATTTTGGTTCGAATTTCTTTGAACTTTTAATTGACTGACAGTAACGTTGTAGGTCGAACTAGTTTTATTATTAGTCTCAGTTTTCACGATTTCTGGCTTACGTTGGATAACTGTAGATCAGATAACTACCAGTGTTGTTACAGCCTAGTAGACTTTGCGTTATTTTTAATTGTTTTTTATTGCGGCCTTTGATATTTTCTTTACTCAAACAGATTGTTTATTATCTGTATCCTACCGGTAACTTGACCGTGGAGTAAATTATCATAGTTTAAGGTCAGAGTCTGTAATTAATTGGTGACTCTAATAACGCTAGATCTAACTGGTTTTTTCTATATATTGTTTTTTCAAGCTTACTTGAACTGAATAACCCTAGTTAGTTAGTTATACCGCATATGTGACGGATCATGATTCGAGCTACGTGAATTAGTCTTTAATTACGTGATTACTCGATCTAATTGAACTTACCTATAACGATAACTTCTCGTTATAGGTAAGTTCAATTAGCAGTATCGCTGGCTTTCAACATATTTTACTGACGTTCTTTTTATTAATGCTTTGAGCGATCGTCATTAATTACAACTGAATATATCGGAATTTGCTTAGATTAAGCGTGTGAATTATTTCACCGAGTAAAGCCTACCTTTTTTTGTTTAAGAATACAGTGTAACCATAAGAATTGATTTACCGAAATTTTCTCCAATTTATTCCTTCTTTTTCCTCCTGATCAGCTGTGATATTTTCTTATTAGGTAATAAAACCAATCCTTGTTTGTTTATTCGCCTGTTTTATTTAATTAGGACTTAAGCGAATCTCCAACAGGACGCTTCCGTAAGCATCTGTTTTTTACCATTAACGCTCAATAATTAAAACGTTCTTGATTATTTTTGATTACTTTTTCAATATCTGTTCACCTCTCTCTTTAGTCGTTTTTGATTAATTTTTGAATATTTGTCCTCATGGACTTTAATTGTTTTCTTTGATTAATTCGGGTACTTGCTTTATACCGACTTTGATTTTGATTAATTTTAGGTTATTAATTTTTTTTTCCATTATTAATACTGATAAATTGCCGGTATATATATTTAATCTAATTTTCTAACTAATTTTTGTTGTTTTATTGATCGATTTCCCGGATAGAAATAAATAACGAATTTTTGGTATTCATTTATTTTGTCGCGAAGCTTAAGCTAAAACGAGTTCCATATTTCAACTTCGGGGTAATTCTCGCATGTGCTGTCTAAGAGCCCGTGGCGCCTTAAATAAATCAACCCGCACCCTACTCTCCGGCATTTGAGCTAGGGCCTAATTTATACGCTCGGCGACAGCTCGTTTTAGCCTACGCATTGAAATACTTTATTTCATTCAATATCTAATTTTTAAATTCTCGAAATGAATTTTTTTTGTTCCTTCGATTTGAGATTATTCACTCCCAGTTCCTTCTAAGCTGGAGTGAAAGTTTGCGCCCATTAGAAGGATAGAAAGGGCGTAATAAATTTTTGGCGCCCAACGTGGGGCTTTTCGCATTGATATGCGCTAGACAAAACGGCTCGTGACACGTTTTATAACAATTTCGAATTTGACTATATAAAGAAAAATAATTAGAATGTTTCCCAAGCATAAAATTACATTGAATTTAAATTAGTAGTAATAGACTTGACAACGACGCAGTCTGTAGCTTCAAAGAATCGATGACGTTTCGCCCGTGCCCCGTGCTCCATGCAACTTTGGATTCACAGGAAATACCTAACTGAGATCGAGAATCGAGCGTTCTTGACGTATTTCCTTTTGCGTCTGCGGTCTTCGGTTTACTTGTCAAGTTTGTCAACTGAGACATGTTTGTCGTTCCATCAAAACATGGTTCCCACGTCGGTCTGTTAATTTGTTAATTGTTTTAATTATGTGAACCTTTCTTAGGGTACGGACATGCTTGCGACCTGGTCGCGGCGACACAAACGTCGCGACCAGGTCGCTGTGATGTGTTGCATTGATTGTTATGTAGGCGGCCAGGCTTGCGACCAGCGACAGCGACTGATTTTGAAAACGCCTTTATGAGCTTTTTTGAGGCGCAGCGACAAAAACGCTCCTCACAGTTTCTTATGTAGATGGCCAAGTTAGCGCTCAAAACGCGGCGTTCGATATTCGAACAAACACGATGTGATAATTTAGTGGTGAATTATGTATTTTTCGTACTCAGTACCTCATGTGACAAAGTAAATTCAATTGTGGAAATCCCTATTTCACTGTTTAAAATCATAATTTGTAGAAATATACTTAGCTAAAAGTTGATTAAACTAAACGTTAATATTTTCAAAAGTGTCAAAAATCATATTAAGCAGGTAGTGCCATTTAAAGTTATGTGTTTTTTTTTTTAAATATTTTTCAATTTAATTCAATTATAAAGCTTATGCGAAAGCTCTGAAGTTCTATTAATTTTTTATATCGTGACAAATAACGAAGAAATTTACGAGTTTTGCAGCAATTATCAAATTAATCTTTGAAAAAGAGCTTTAAACAGGATTATCAAAATTTGACATAATATTTTACGATTATTAGGGAGAACATCTGATTTTTCTTTTACTTTTGGAGTGAGAAAAGCAATCTTGTTGGTAGCAGAAATGCTAATTTACTCTTAAAATGTGAGGATTCTCACATGTGACAGTGTGACTTGATTTGTAATGGAGCAGAAAAACGCTGTCAAGCGTGGCCATGTGCAAAGAATTTATAACACAGCGACCTGGTCGCGACGTTCGTGTCGCCGCGAGTAGGTCGCAAGCATGGCCGTAGCCTTAAAATGTAAAGTGTCATTTAAATTTTGATGTGACCGTTGTCGTTTTAATGTAGTTTGTGCCTCTTGTGGATATGTTCTTTTGTTCCAACTGACAAGTGAGTGAAAAAACTTCCACCATTTTCTTTTTCTTTTGCTTAAAATCACATAAAAAATAAACTCATCTTTTTATTTTACAGTTTTAATTATCATTTTTTATCTTAATAAATTCAGAATTCAAAAATTCAAATTTAAAATTCAAATTTCATTTTTATTTTCGCCATAGGTTACCCTATTTGCAATTTTTTCTTTGTTCAACCCAAAAATTTTACAGCTTTTGCTGGTTTCCACTAATGGGTGGTTCTTTTACTCACTTTGCAGGTAACACTGATGATGGCAATCGCCGAAAGCGCACTGTTACGCTGATTAAGTCCTTTTGGATTAAATTTATGCAGGGAATACAAAAGTTTTTCATTTAGTAAACCTTAATTGGCGTGGTATTTTAAAAAAAATTTGCCTGCAGCGCAACTTTTTTTTCTCCTATGGATAGCCTTCCCTGTTCTAATATCCACGAGCCGCCATTTTTGGATTAGGTATCCTGTACTCTCTGTAATATATCAATTTGAATAAATTGCAAATTATGAACATAATAATCAACTCTTCTAATATAATTTATTATGCCGGTCTGCATCCTATACTTACTTTTGACGCACATATTTTCATCAGTGGCTTAGTTCAGATGGTAGAGCGGTAGATTTGCATCCGAGAGGTACCGGGATGCATATTTACACATCCTCACATACGACGGCACCAGGGTGCTGAAATCGGTTAGGGTTTGTAAGCGTTTGTAGCACTACAAAAGCTCACTGATTTGGGCACCTAATCGCGCCATGTCTTTACGGTGCAATCAATTTGCGGTAAGAGCTCTCGTGGTCTAGAAGTTTAGATGGCTGGGTCTCACCTGGACGGTCCGGGTTCAAACCCCGTGAGCTTTTGTACGCTTACAAAACCTAACCGATTTCAGCACCCTGGTGCCTATGATAGCCAGTTACGTAGGTGCCGAAATCAGTGAGCTTCTGTAGCGTAATTATTGTTTACAAAGGCTCACAGTTTTCAGCACCCTGGTGCCATCGTATGTGAGGATGTGTAAATATGCTACCGGGATCGATGCCTGGCGCCTCCAACAAGCTTCTTTAAACTTTATTTAGCTTTTCATATCGCTTTATTGAAATTTTCAGTCTCTTTTTTTGTGGTCTTAAGCACACGCCGTTTAATTAGTCTCTAATATGTTCCGATGTTAATATAAGATAAAAATAATCACGTTCAAATTTCTGAGATCCCAAGAAAATTTCATAGGGAACATAAAAAATGTCTTTTTTTGTTAGCATGAGGCGCATTTAACCCTCTACTGCATTTTGTTCCCAAGAGGGAACAATATCTTATGTCGTCAGTATTTATTAAATATTATTAAGAAACCGTTCTTTTCATGCATGCAAAATATCTTTCTCGGGAACATTCATATTTAACGCACTACATTATTCGCCCGCTAGATGCCGCGCCTAGTCGAATATTCCACATTTGGTTTACTGGCCATTCTAATGAGACGTAACCACCGATCTCCATATAGGTGGACGTAACGTGTTTTCGTGCAACTTTAGTGCTCGATAAATAGATATTTTAGGTGAGTATTAGTTATTGTTTATTAATTATTTTATTTGATAATATATGAATTTGTATGGTACATATTTATTTCAAGAATATCACGATAATGGAGCAGCATGAAACCTATTTTTGTTTTTGTTCCCATCTGGGAACATTATGGCATTTAAAACGGACTACTAGATATTTTATGATTTTTTCAATCAGCAATATTTTCGCAGTAAATTCTACGAATTTGTAATTTTCTATTTCAGAATGGACACATATGATTTTCAGAAAATATCTTGCAAAGCTTTTTATGGAAAAAAAGTACAAAAAGAAATCTACCCATTGACAGCGAAGATTCAGAACTTTCTGAGGACGAACTTCAAGAAAATCCTGCGCTACAAAGGGAAGATGTAGAAAATCTAGACGATATGAGCAGTGATGAAGATCCAGATGATAATATACCTTTATCAGTCTTACAACGACGCGACGTCTCAATTACACGGATATTTCTCAAATAAAATGGAAGGAGACCCGAACCCAAACAGATGACCTGAATACGTGATTTCTTGGAAACGAACTTTTATCCGATTGAATTTTGGAACTGAACAGTCCTTATCAATTATTCTCGTTTTTTCTTTCGGAAGAATTTTTCAATGAAACTGCCCGTCAAAGTTGTATTTTCAGTGTACAACAAAATCCTAATGCACCTTTGACAACAGGAGTTGAGGAGCTTCAACGTTTTGTTGGGATTATTTATTGGTCATCTCTGGTTCGACAACCCACAACAAGAAGACATTGGTCCCCAAACACTCGATTTGCACAAATTGCGGATATGATGAGCATAAACCGCTTTGAAAGGCTAAAAAAAAATATTAATTTTTCAGATAATTTGGCAAACAATAAAAGTATTGATAAAATTATGCCAGTTCTGGATGAAATAAAAACTGCTTGCAAAAAATTACCTTTGAAGGAAAATTTGTCATGCGATGAACAAATAATACCGTTCAAAGGCAGAATTGATCTAAAAACCTATAACCCGAAAAAGCCACATAAGTGGGGTTACAAGATGTGGGTACTTTCTGGAGTATCAGGAATTTCATATAACTTTGAGCTTTACGGAGACAAAGATGCTACACAGCTAATACTAGGGGAACCAAGTTTAGGAGCTGCAAGTAGCGTTATTGTTCGATTATGTAGAAATATTCCTCCGAATATGAATCATAAAATTTATTATGATAACTATTTCCCTTCCCTACCCCTTATCGCCTAGTGTCTGCACTATCAGACAAAACCGCCTCAAAAATTTCAATCCCAAAAGTAAAAAACAAATGAAAACAAAAGGAAGAGGGACAGTGGAAGAAAAATCAGTAACTTTGGGAAGTACTGAAATTAGAACGGTTCAGTGGTACGACAATAAAATTGTTACCTTGGCTTCATCCTATTGCGGTACAGACCCTACTAGGAAGGTCAAAAGGTTTTTCAAAGCCGAGAATACTAGGAAGGAGATTGATTGTCCCGATATAGTACGAGTTTACAACAAACACATGGGAGGAGTGGACCTCCAGGATTCCTTACCCAACCTATAACCTATAAAAATGAAAAGTCGCAAATGGTATCACAGAATATTTTATCATATGCTTGACGTAGTTGCTGTGAATGCCTGGATATTAGATAGAAAATAAAAAAGCAACTTGGGCTAGAGAACAACATTATACCACTTTTATCATTCAAAACTGAACTGGCAATGCAGTTGTGCAATAGAGGCTTATCTAATAGTCATAAAAGAGGTAGACTAAGTAACGAAAATTTTTCAATAACAATACCGAAAAGAAGATGCCAAGAAGCTGAATCATCCAGAACAGTACAGTTGGATAGTGTTGTGCATTGGCCAAACTGGACAGTGGAAAGAGAGTGATGCAAATTTTCGCCATGTAAAGGCAAATCAAGAGTAAAGTGCTCCAAATGTAAAGTACATCTTTGCTGTAATTCAAAACAAAACTGTTTCGTAAAATTTCATACTCCCTAAATTGAAATACATGAAAATATAAAATTACTTTCAACTTACCATTACGTAATATATATAACCATAACATTCCCTTCCGGGAACATTTCCTTTTTTAGTGAAAAATAAAGGAAAAAAATTAAAAAAATATGTTTTATTGTTCCCTATACAAGAGTAAGTAATGTTACATGAAAATATGTTTTTCTTTAAAAAAATTTTTTTTCAGAAATTCATTTAGTAGAGGGTTAATATTCATTGAAATATATGTTTTGGTGCACGTCACTCGGCCAAGATTTGGGAAATCGTGTACACTACTTAATTTCTTAAAGTTCTATGTATATTTTAAATTTTTTTTTCAAAAATTGCTCATTTTACTTGAAAGAAATAAAGCAAACTCTAATATAGCAAAAACATCGATTCCCTGTAAGGACCCAATATGAGTACCTTTACGTATGCTCATGGTTTCGTCGAGATCTTTTAAATAAGTGTAACATTTAATATTTTGAGCATTTCAATAAAGCAGTTCATGGGATATGAGCACCATTTCAAAATTGGAGTGTGTTAGGAGACTTGTTTATAAGACTTTCTTTAAATATTCTAAGAAATAACGGAAATAACGCATTTAGGAGCCACCGTGAATGGAGATGGTGAACAAAAATTAACCTATTTAAATTTGTAATCTTAAGTACTTTTAACCAAAGCATTAATCGAATAGAAAATCATCATAGTAACTTTATGCATAGGAAAAAGAACTATAAAAAATATCAGCCACGTAAATTACTCTAAGTTACTATTTAGAAAATTTATAAAGAAAAAATAATTTGAACTAATTCTTCTAATCTTAGCTACATGTTATAAACTATTGTATATTTTCAATAAAAGTGTTCTATAAATTAATTAACTTGGTGGTAAGTTACACTCGTATTTTTAATTTAGTCCTTAGGACTGATGGTAATTGTGCACTTCTCTAAATTAACTTGGCCCAAAGTAGGAAACAGAGGCGAATGCTACCCAAAATCCAAACTAATCCTAATAAACACAAATAAATTGAACAAAAGAAAAAACAGGGATATGAAAATTACAAATATTCTGGTGGCAAACTCCAGCTAATTTAAACTTCACCTGTCAAAGTAATTGCTTAAAACTTGGAACTAAGAATAAACCGACAAAAGAAACAAGAAATAAAAATATGAAATATAAAATATAACTGGGTGTTTCAATATGTGTCTGTTTAAAGGACTGTTGGAACAGTATTGTAAACGTTAATAATTGAATCGTTGTTTAAAATCGGCCTTTTCTATTTACTGATAAGGATTACTTTTGTGCATAAAATATTTGACTAATACAATTGTTATGATGATATAATCTAATTTTGTTTTTTTTTTAGTTGAAAAATGGAAGCAACGACGTCATTACTTGCGCACTGCTTTTAAATTCAATATGATCAAGTCTTTCTATCCCACGTTTTATCAACAAAGTTGCCTTTTGATTGAGAAGATTAAATCTAAACCTCCAAGTGAAGATTTGTTTAAATTTTTTAATAAATATGCTTTTATGAACTTTTTCCGTAAGTATTTTTTACGTTTATATACACAGGTAAATAGGTAGAATTTTAACATAGTTATAATATTTCTTTATTGTTTCATGTTTAATTTCAAGACTGGCCCACTAAAAAAACAACCAAAGCCAGTCGAAGCAAATCCAGATAAATTAGTAGATAGTTAAGAAAAACCACTAGATTTTATCACAGACTTGGCCGGATGAAATGGGTTTATATCGCATTAAATCACCTCCAAACATTAAATAGTAACAAACAAATACAAAAATAAGAAAAAAAAACTTATCGTCCATTCGTATATTTGGCGCCAGCGTCGCGAGCTACAAAACCTGAAGGCATTCTTTCCAACAAAATATTTTTTGGATACTTCGTCCTTCGATTCAAAAGCTTCTTCCTATTAAGTTTCGCATGGCTCCTTCTCATCGTCTGATTGTTGTTCACTTTCACTATAATGTTATTAAGCATAATAATAATAACATACAAATCATAGGTGGCCCCCTTTAAGTCAGTTAGAAACCGGTTGTATGAAATGCCAAGGGTTTGTTATTTGCTGTACGTGTTATACGTGAGATAGGAGAGTTATATTCATAATTGGTCCTATGGAAGCACTGGACAAATGTGTAAGCATTACGTGTGCCACGAGGAGCCACACGAACCTGTAATTTATAAGGTTATATAAGAGCTTTATGTCATGTTGTCGTCGACGTGCGGATAAGGTGCTGATATTGAGAGTTTTCTCCATGTCTGCGTAGATAATCTGATCAACTGGTATATTTTGTTTGAACGCTACATACCGAAGAAATTTATGCTGGATCTGTTCAATTCTGTTTATATGTACCATGTAATGAGGGTTACATACAGAAGAACAATACTCCAAGTATAACCTAACCAACGAACAATAAAGTATTTTTAAGGAATTGGAATTAGTGAATTGAGAGGTAGCACGTTTGACGAATCCCAACATCCGTAGGCCACTATCACAAATATAATATGGGGAGTGAAGGACAAACTGGTGTCCAAAGTAACTCCCAAGTCACGAACTGTACCAACAACAGGAGGTACCTCATTTTGAAGTTCATAGTTGAAAATAATAGGTACAATTAGAAATTATTCTAGTGAAGATTTTTAGGTCATCAGCGAACAAAAGACTGGACCCAGGTGGAAAGTGTCTGGTAATGTCGTTTATAAAGATAATAAATATTAGAGGTCCTAAATGAGACCCCTGTGGCACCACTGATGTAATGTCCATCACCTTAGATAGAAAGTTTGACACACGAACACAGAAAGACCTGCCATGGAGATAAGAGGAAAGCCAGGCCAGAAGGCACCCACCCACTCCAACAGCCTGCAACTTAACCACCAGGACATGCTGATTGACTCTCTCAAAAGCTTTGGAGAAGTCGGTGTATATTGCATCGACCTGACTCCCACTCTCCAGGGCACTCGATAGGAACTCCACAAACGAGACCAGATTCAACTCCGTTGACCTTTTTCTGGTGAAGACGTACTGCTCAACACCAATGATCCCGCCCAACTGAGAGGTCAGACAGTCAGCCATGAGGCATTCAAAAAGCTTTGGTGTACAACTAAGAATTGATATGGGTCTGTAGTTCTAAATGTTCGATTTGTTAACAGACTTATGAATTGGAATTACATAGCTCAACTTCCAATGCTCAGGAAAGATTCCGGTTTCAAGAGATTTGTTAAAAATTACATACAATGGTCTGGCTGTACAAAACTACACTCTTTGAGGAGCCTCGGGGGAATTCCATCTGGGCGCGGGCCTCTATTAAAATCGAGTGTGAAGAGTTTATTGTATATGCTTGAAATGGGAATGTGAAAGTTATTAACAGTTAAGTTATTAAGGTGGTCCTGTTCCAAAGTAAAATTAGGTTTAGATTTGGTTGAGAATACACTGGAAAAGTAAGAGGCAAAAAGAGTTGCCACATCAGGACCTGAGGTTGAGTTTTCCTCATTTAAGAACATCTCCTTAGGTAGCCCGGGGTCCTTTTTCTTTGCATTGATGAAATTCCAGAAACCCCTGACATCATCAAGCAAAGAGAGCACGGTGTAAAAAACAAATTCAGAATATCAGGATCTAGAGAGTGTTTTACATCGCGCTCTTAAGTGAGAAAATTAATTGTAGTCATTTTGAGAATTAGAGCCTATGAATCTTCTATGAGCGGCTTTTTTGAGTGTTGTGAGTTGACGAAGTTGAGGGGAAAACCAACGGGGTAATTTAAATGTAGGTAATTTTTTTACAGGTACCCACAAATCAATTGCTGTGTATAATATTTCATAAAAATTGTTAAGCATATTGTCCAGTGTTAGACCATTTAAATGGTCATCCCACAGGACACAATTAGGATAATTAATAATGGATTGGAAGTCTGCATTCTTAAAATCATAATAACAACCGGTCTCGTGAAGACCAGGGGAGACTGGAACGCTTTTTCGTGGGATACGTATTTCCAGGGATGGATAATAGGGATCCTCTGGTAACAAGATGTCTTTAGACCTAGATACAGATGTACTCTCCATGTTTGAGAGTACCAGATCCAGAATGGAGTTCCTTGCATTGGGAATGGCATTAACTTGGAAAAAATTATAATATGAACACAGGTTGGATACTTGAAGTATGGTGTCTCTCTCACTTAACGGACTGTGTATAGCGGGGTGCAGAATGAACCAAGGCCTTCGGTGAACCACTCCACATGAGGTAAGTTAAAGTCCCCCACAACACACAGATCTGCATTAGGATAGAGTTCGGAAATTGAATCTAGGAAAGAGCAGTAGGTGGTATAGACGTCAACACGAGAGATTGGAGGAAAATACACTGCACTTTAAATAAGCTCACGCTTACTAATCTTCAGGATAACAGAAACTGCTTCACAGCCCACATCTATGTCAACACATTTACTGTTGATTTCATTGTTCACCGCAATAAGTACACCACCCCCTCTGGTAAGGCCGGTAATGACGGAGCATCTATCTCTACGGTACATTTTATGGTTATTAAAACCGAGTTCAGCATTGTGAAAGTCCTTGTTCAGCCACGTTTCTGTGAGGACAATTACATTAGAGGTAGAAACAGGTACAGCACGCTGCAGCACACTCAGTTTGGTTCGTAAACCTCTCACATTTTGATAATAAATAGTTAAGCAGGTATCACGAATCGATTGAGGGGCACAATGTTGGCTGGAAGAAGTTAGTTTTTTGCTTTTTTAGTAGAAATATGGGGAACTCCGCGCACATAGGAAATTACTAAGTCCGGTTCCCCATTGGCCGTCCGGTCTCTTAGTTGGGCTCTAAGCGAGCTCAGATACTCCCTTTGATCACTGGTGAGATCGGCCTCAATGTAAATCCCAAGTGATCTGTCAAGCTTCTGCTTACATTTTAGGACACACCTAACCTCATCCTGACCAGCTGAAACCACCTTTAGTGGCAGATGGCCGTTTTTATAAGGCTTTCCAACTCGAGACACCTGTTTAACATGGACAGAACCCGCACCAATGACACTTGACATAATAATTATATTAAACATTGATAATATTTTTCCCATAGGAGAGAGTCAATTGAGAAGTAAGGTTATATATGGAAATCATTTTGGAATATTTAACACGATTAGTTAATTGCTCAACAACCGGTCCATAAGCCAGGGTTACTCAGCGGTGTTAATACTACTTATAAGTGTGGGTCGCAGACTTGACAGTTGGGCGAAGACCACTAAATATTCTATTATGAATGAATATATCAATGATATTTAAGAATTGAAATTAGGTTAGTAGAATTTAGAAATATACTCTATATAAAAATATCGTGAAACATTAAAGGATTAAACTCAACTTGACTTTGATTTCGGCATACCAAATAAAAATCAAAGGTCCCAATTAAGCTATTTATTTAAATCTTAAATACTTTCACAGATACACCCGCCCAAAGGAAAATTACTTAGGTCCCAAACCTAGTTGAGATTATGGTATCGTACCTAAAATAAAGATTCTCCAAAATAAGTATAATCCAAATTATAAGATTATTAAGTCTTAATTTTAACTCCTAAACTACTAATACTGCCTAACTCCTATTTTTGAAATATTTCTAACTAAAATCTGAACTTCTAAAGTTCTGACTACACATAGCTAATCACAGAACACCTTAAATATGAATTATCACTCTGCTGAATGAAAAAACTATTATAAATTAATTCCATGGCAGCGATAAAATCTGTGGTCAAATAAACAGTTAACAAAATTAATCGAATCACTTTACCTGTGAAGAAAGAAAACTGATCAAAGAAGATCTACAGGAGAAATCAAAGTGAGCTCAATTCAGTAACTTGCCTAAAGTCGAAAATCTAAAGTAGAAGTTAGTTAAGACGGTTTACTGCAATAAGACTTACAGCAAATTACAGTAAAAGCGTAGCGTTTAAGTTATTATACGAAACACAAAAAAATCAGATAATTACTATGGTGTTAGCGAGACCTTTGGTAACTAAGATATCATCATATAAGGTAGTAAAAAAAGTCGATGTTAGTTAATCAAATAACGATAAGAAACGGTAACAGATAGAGACAGTGGTTGGTGGCTAGTCCTTAATTCCTACAACTACTTGGCTGGCCCCAATTAGAACTTTGGCGCTTCCTGTGAAACTACACGTCACACCATGCGGTCAACATCACATTGACAAAAAGGCTAATGAAAAACCGGGCGAAGGATGGACATTTCTTTTAAAAAGGGTAACCCCACTTTACGTAAAATACATTTACTAGACGATATTGCCGATAATACGAGAAAATATAAAGGCCAGTGTATTTGTCAATTTATTCCATAATTAAATAATAAGCTTACTAGCTCTGAAGGTAAAAATTATCACGATAATCTTTCGGCTTTGTCAAATGTACATCGCTTCAAAGAGAAAGACCACGTCAATTCCAAAAACATCTTAGACGTCAAACGAACGTTAGAAGAGGCGGGCCGACCATGAACTCTTCGGAACTGTATTCGTCGATACCGGTTGAGTGCGTTCCAATATCCAAAGCATGAAAAGGTTAATGTTTTAAATTTTGAGATATATATTATAAGTTCAAAGTGGACATGTTAAGTTCCAATGTAAGGTAACGAAAATATTAACCACAAATACCTGTAAATAGTTGTTTGTGTGAAACGTTCTTCGAAAAGATGTAGGATTGGATTGTCGTACTGCATTTTTTATTTTTTTTCCTGATTTTGGGTATGCTTTGGGTTAGTTTTGGTTAGTTCCTGTTTGTTGAGCCCCTGTATCGAGCGAAGCGAGCGGAGGGCCATGCGTGAAGTCAAATATTAGTTTAATGATAAAAAAATTGGGTTAAGAGCCATTATATAGTGGATATAGAGCAGCGTGCATGTGTTTCACGAATATATTCCCTATCTAACCTCAAAATTACAGATCTGCGCATGCGGAAGTCAGGCAGTCAAAGTACACTTGGTATGGCTAGCGACTAGTCCTTATTGAGCAGGGGGATAACCAGTCGACTATTGATGTGCTTAGAAATGGCTTTGAGCGTCGAAACTCGAAAACAAAATGCAAGTTGAGCGATTGAGGGATGAGATTGCTTCGGAGAAGGCTCTCCTCACAGCGGAGTAAGAAAATCAAGGATAAAGATATTCATTTACAACGAGTAAGGAAAAGAACACAGGACTTCACTGAAGATGTGCTGGGTACTGAGACGGAATTTGTCGAATTATTAAAGGAGAAATCGGAATACATTGAAGACATCGTGGACTTAAACAACGAGAAGGAAAACCTTGAAATGGAGCTTAATGGGGCTAATAGAAGCATGGTAGAGACCATGAGGATGCTGGAAGTTTTTTTTTATGGCAGTTGCACACACACTAAAGGGAGACCCTATGGCGCTCGACGAGCGGTATGTGTGCGAAGATGTTGATTAATATAGTGCCGGTGCTTGAATAGTTGCAGGTTGTAATCGGTGGGAAACAGATGTCCTGGGAGTAAGTTCCACAGTGATGCAGTGCGCCAGACAAAGGAGTTCTTGTAAAGCGATGTTCTAGGTGTTTCCAGTTGCACGACGAACTGGTGCGCTCTTGCCGTCTGACGTGACTCTCTGACAGGAGTTGCCAGGGGCGGGATGAGGCGGGCCAAATCCTGGGAACATCTGCCGTGAAAGTACCTGTAAAACAGAGACATCTCGGCCACATGTCTGCGGTGTTCGAGACTATCCAAATTCCGGGTCAACTCCGGGTCGCCGACGAGACGCACAGTTCTCTTCTGAATGGAATCCAGCAGCTTTAGGGTGTGCTTTGGTGCGGCACCCCAGATATGTGAGCAATATTCTAAGCACGGTCTTATTTGCGCTTTGTAGAGCAAGAGCAACTGCTGCGGTGTATAGAGTTTTTTGTTGCGAAATAGCTCACCAAGCTTCTGGGAGGCTGATTTTGCGATGTTAGCAACATGGTCATGCCAGGACATATTGCTGTTGACCGAGACACCCAGCAGTCCGATTGACGAGGATGAAGGAATGGTCGATCCTGCCATAATGATGTCAGGGCCCGCTGTATTGGCCCTCTTGGTAAACGTTGCTGCTTGGGTCTTTGCTGCATTGAACTGGACCAAATTTCGGTCGCCCCAAGTTTGAACTTTCTCCAGGTCTTGATTAATTGCTGTAATCTGCTCCTGTCTGCGGTGATGAGTCTCAGTCGCTGGTAAGGGTTTTTCTGATCTAATGTGGGAGACAAGGGTACTGTCATCTGCCAAACTGTAAACAGGATTATTCGTTTCGATCAGCAGGTCATTAATACAGATGAGGAACAGAGTTGGTGAAAGTATTGCGCCCTGAGGCACGCCCGCGTTGATGGTGAATGTGTCTGAGATGTGCCCATCAACTGCAACGTACAGAGATCGGTTCTTGAGGAAACTGGCAAGCCAGCTGCAGAGAGAGGCTGGCAGTCCGAAGGATGGCAGTTTCTTGAGCAGTCTGTCATGCCAAACTCTGTCGAATGCCTTTGAAATATCCAACGCAATCGCTCGAGACTCTCCGTAATTTTCAATTGCCCTACTCCATATATGAGTGACATAGGCCAATATATCTCCCGTCGATCTCTCTTTGCGAAAGCCGTATTGATTATCGCTGATTATTCTGTTGTTCTCGAGGTACTTGAGTAGTTGTTGATTGACTATACGTTCCATGACTTTGGAGATTATTAGAAGCAAGGCAATTGGGCGATAATTTGAGGGCGTAGTTTTCTTGCCTTTTTTGGAACAGGTTGCACTCGAGAGACTTTCCAAGAGGATGGGTAAATCCCTTTCTCGTAAGACAGAGAAAAAAGCCTGGAAAAAACGGGTGTTAGTTCGTTGGCGCAGTTCTTTAGCACGATGGCAGGTATTCCGTCCGGTCCTGATGCCCTTTGCGTATCTAGTTCTTTATGGATTTAGCGAATATCACGGTGAGAAAACTTAACTTCTGCCATGGTTGTGTTGATGTTCGGTATGGTGAGGAGAGCCTTGCCTTGGGGGACGTCTAAGTTAGAGTGCGATGAAAACATTTTGGCGAGCATGTTTGCTTTTTCCTTGGCTGTAGTCACCGTTATGCCACGTTCGTCTGTCAAAGGTGGGAGAGACGTTTTAGTAAAGTTGTTACTCACTGCCTTTGCTACCGACCAGAAATTCCTGGAACCACTGGGGCATTGCAAAATTTTATTCCTGATCCTTTGATTGTGTTTGTCCTTAGTTTCGTGGATCACACGCTTGCACTCGTTTCTCGCTTCGATAAAATAATTGCGATTTTCAGCGGTCTGATTTTGCTGCCAGTACTTGTAGGCTTGCTGATTACTACCTGCAGCTCTTTCGCATCTTCTGTCCAACCAGGGCTTTCCTTTTGATGGTAACTTGATGCAATTTGGGATGTATGCTTCCATTCCTGAGGAGATTACTTGCGTGATCTCTTCGCAGCAGACTGACGGGTCGTCAGTGCCAAAGCAGACGTCGAGCCAAGGAAAATCTGGGTAGAACTCCCTTAGATCGTCCCAGTTTGCAGAATTGTAGTGCCAGATTTTGCGAGGCAATGGTAGATCCTTCTGTATGAGTGGCAACTCACATACCGTTGTAACAAGTTTGTGGTCGGAAGTGCCCAATGGCGGACCAACTGTAACCGTGTACTGGTCAGGATCGGTGGTCAGAAAAAGATCCAGGAGGGCGGCGAATTCGCCCCTCTCTGAGATTCGAGTTGGTTCGTCTATAAGTTGAGTAAGCCCGCAGCTGATGGCAAATGCTTCAGCTTCTCTACCTTTGTTGTCGGTCTTGTTGTGATGTTTTAGATAGTTGGTGTTGTGGGCATTGAAGTCTCCCAGAACGATTATTTCTCAACTAGGGTGATTGACCTGTATTGAGTCAAAAGTGGTAGCTAGTGTTGAAAAAAAGCTTTGGTAGGCTCTATTGCTCGGAGGGCGATAGGGACAACATATAAACTTGTTTAATCCCTTGGCGGTGCACTTGAGCCACATGACGTCAAGGTTGTTCGGTTCGAGTGTTTCCTCGCGGTGACATGAAAGGTCGCTTCGGACAAAAAGGCATATTCCGAACTTATGTCTACATCGGGTATGTAAGTCGTAACCAGGATAGGGGTAGTTAACTGTTGTTGTTGTAGAACATACTTGTGTTTCTGTAAGGGCTAGTATGTGTGGTCTGTTTGCTTGTAGATGTTGGTGTACCGAATTTATGTTTGTATTTAGGCCTCTTGTGTTGCAGAAATCTATTCTAAATTGGTTCGGTATCTTTGCTCTCTGTGAAATGCGGAATGAAGGGCTCCCAGAGCCACCCAGCGCCCGGAGATCCGAATGGCCGGGGAGTTTACCTCCGGAATATTTTGATCCTGGAAGCACCATCATGTCCATATATTCCTACTGTGGAAAGTGTACAAGAAACGTTACTTAGACGATTTTTCTGATCTTAGGCACCAATTAGACGTTTGTACTAATCCACCTTCTCACAGTAATTATAGAAGGGACTCCACTAAAGATACATCCGGTACGTCAGCGCCCCTTTAGAGTAAGAAACGAGATAGGAGACCACAGTTGCTAATAATTGGTGATATGCCGAGTGTGAGAGGCTGCAGCGCCTTGCTAAAATCGTACACCAGCGGGAGGTTTGACATTAACATTGACATTAACAATAAATTGACCAGTGAAAGGAAAGAAACTGTATTAATGGGTTTGATAGCATTTACAACGCTACAAAACTATTATACATGTTCCGTGTTCGAATTTATACTCATCTTCTAGATAAATCCTTGAAACTTAGGAAACTAATAAAACATTTTATTTTCCAGTAACAGCTGTTGGATTGCATGGAGACAAAGTAGATCCAGAAATTGAAAAGTTTGGAATTCTAATTGATAGGTAAGTTGATTATTTACCTTTATCCATCGAGAAATAATATCATTTAAACTTTATACAGTGTGTGCTAATTTATAACGGACACACAACAAAAGGGCTAGTATTTGGTTAGGAAAGTAGCCTACACTGATGCGTTAACGAGGTTGAGCGAAGGGGTGTTCTTGCTCTTAACTAAAAGAGAAAATTTATCGTCGATAAACTGCTAATAAATAAATGAAATAATTTGCCTTATGCGACTCCATTTATCCCATATCTCTGAAATAATAGTTCACTAAGGCAATTCAAAAATGGAAGTTGATGAACCACTACGAAATTTGATAAGTAGCAAATTCAATGATAGCATTAAGAAAGCGTTATCTAGTCCTATGCATGTTATTTTACTATATTGTGGATAATTGTCAGCTTAGTGTAGAGACCTTCAACGTTCTTTTGTAGCGTGCAGGACGAATTTGTGAAGCTATTGGCCAATCCAGTGATACCTGCTTTTATTTGGATGAGGACACCACCAGGAGCGAAATTAAGATATCATCTTAGAGAAATGAAAAGGTTTTTGAAGGTTTTAGTGTTAGACAGAAAAAAGCTACGTGCTGAAGTTTCAGGTAATTTATATTTCATTACAAATACTTGCATTAAGGGAGGTAGTCACTACATTGCCATTTCAAATGTAAACTACATCTACGAATTTGCTTTATGATAAGAGATTTAATGGACAATAAGTGAGATTAATATTTTTAGATTGCACATCTTTTGCAAAATAAAATAGTTTGAAGCTTAATTTTTTTGTCTGCGAAAGCCAGAAATGAACTCAATAGTAATTTCTTCTTTCACCTTTCTGACGATATTTAGAAAGCACATTTTGCTGTAGGGACATGTGAAGATGCGATAATCTCTCCAGCATGCTTTCAAATGATCCCAAGATCGCTTTTTATATTAAACTCAGGACTATGAGAAAATAATATAAAAACAGAAACAAAAAACGTATATTATAAAAACATATTAAGTCCAGTAATTACCCCCTACTCAGAAATATGTTACCTAGCCAGTGGTGGCGCCAGCTTCTTGTTTTCGGTTGGGAGACATCTGGCAGAAAATTTGAAGAGTAGGCAGCAAAAAAGGTGTAATTTTCCGGGCAGGAATCCTGGACATCGGAAAAAGGCTGCACGCGTTGCAGACGGCAAAAAAATTTTTGGGGTTAATATAACACGCCGTTTCGATCTTTTATTAATCCTCCGGAGAAATTTACCGTCTATACCCGGACCACGGAGAATAATAGGCCAACTCGGAGACCAAAAATACCTACCAGTCTTTATTTTTGTTAAGAATTTATAAAAAGTTCTAATTTAAAGCAAGAGACAAAATTAATATCGCTCAAGAGTTCGTTTGCCTCTGGAGAGCGAATGCTGTTTTCTGTTATATATTGGGTTAGTACAATTAATATTGCAGGCAGTGTTTTTTTACAGCCAAACATCTTGATATGTGATAGGACCACCTCATATCGCTAAGTCTTTTTAGTTCTACAGTTTTATCTTCCACCTGCAGTTATGTTTGTATTATTTGTAAAAACGCGTTATGTACAGAAGATCAACTAATAAAAACATAACGGATATTATATCAGTTCTACTCGTATAATATTGTAAGCTATCTTTAAAATCAATCTGCTGGGTTATTTTCCTATATTTCGTTGGCTCAAATGCTTAGTTTAGCAGGTTGAGCTAAAGGTTGGGCGAAATCAATTTGGGTTGGGCACTCGTCCAACCGCACCCACCCTTGGCCGCCACTGCAGCTAACCAAGAAAAACAAAAACAAATAAACTGGCAATTCAAATGGCCTTATGGTAGATGAGGGCAGCAGGGAAGTCTAGGAGAGGCTACATGGGAATAAAGAGATCAGCAGGCAGACGAGAGTAAATAAAACAATAATTATAGAACGCATATCGAAAAAGAAGATATAATAATGTGTGGAGATATAAAACCCGCAACTATCAGGAAAAGATTGAATTGAAAGTCAGAAAATACTTTTCGGCAGGCACTTGAATGGACTTTCCACAGACAAATTGAAGTGTAAAAAGCAAGACTCGAGAAAATTCATTGATTAATCGAGGCTGTATTGCTTCACAACGGCTGTGCTCCTCCTTTTTAGGTGATACTGTGCACGTAAAGGAAATATATGAGAGTATTAAATTTGTCGATGGATTAATAAAAATATAGACTCCCAATGGCAGATCTGCAGAGGACTGAAGATAATTGCAATGTTATTAAGCATGCTGGTGGGATACACCCAGTACTGTTACTTACTGTGCGAATGACCTTCAAAAATATTCACCAATTGTTGATTCCTTTATACATCAAACTGGGAATCATAAAGGACTTTGCGAAAGAAATAAAACAAGTTGAACATTTTTAAGAATCTTATGGATAAATTTCAGCTATTGAGTGATGCTAAGGTTAAGGATATTTTTTGTACTGGAAATTCGTGATATTTTGAAGGATGAAAACTTTCTGGAATTTCTACATGATCATGAGAAAGCAGCATTTGATACTAAAGCGTATGACTTTCTGGAAGACCGAAAGGCTGAGAACTATGCTCAATCTACAAAAAACAATTGTAGAAACCATTTTCAGTTGGGCTGTTATATATGCGTCTTTCGTATGAATTTTATAATGAGCGCTGAGGATAGCGATTTCTCTAAAAACTGACTACTTTTAAAAGCCATCATCAATTTAATTAAAAAGATCAAAAGTCAAAGCATTTTTCTCGACACAAAATTAGAGAACATTAACTATTTTCAAAGACAACTGAAATTGAATGCACTTTTTTGCTAGCCAGATTGCTTCAGTTAAATTGGAAGTTGGCGTTAGATGAAAGATTTTGAAAAGCTAATGCGTTCAGGTTCTGTATCCCTTAATATTGAAAGTTAATAAGTCACATTATAAAGGTACATATTTCACCATACACCAACTTATGTATCTAAAGGTTGATCTGGACATAATTTGAGTTTCAGAAAGGACCTGGGCCCAAAAGAGGCACTACTAAATCTTAATGTTTTAATTAAAAGGGCACATGATGTTAACTGTGATTTCTTTGCCTGCTTTATTGACTTCAAAAAGTTTCCGATATGATAGGCCATGAGAAATTAATGTGGACACTATATCATTGAATACTACATGGTATGAATATTCGCAATAACAAATTTTGTTCGACATATATGTATGCTGTTTCCGTAGCGATAGAAGAGGTCGCGGACAGGATTAACTTAAGATATGCTGGTGATACCGTACTATTCTAGAAATTCGCTTTTATAACGCCCACTAGCAACGTAAATATTTTTTTTCTCAATTAGATATGAAGGTAGAAGATTTCTTTCCGCGGATGCTAGTCCCCAAAAAGCAGGCAGGTCCGTTTTAAAAAGAAAACAGTTTGTTCGTGGGTGTTGTTCAAAGATGAAACGTCGGATTCAAATTCCTCTCCTGTGGGATGAAACAATAATAAAATGATCATTTCCTTTTCGTATACCAAAAAAAAAAAAGTTTTTCCAAAAATTTCAGTAACAAATTAAACAATAACAATACCTAATTTAGCAGTAGGAGTAGGTAGAGTAGTGCCATCCTACCTTCTCCTTTAGGGTGCTACAATTCTTAACTAAGCTATCAGATTTATTTTTTTTTATTTTTATTTTTTTTTTGAATTAGAAAATTACAAAAAAAACTAACATCTCATAACAGAAATCTTATTCTTATTCTAATAATATAAAACAAAAATAAAAAATAATAATAATAACAAATGAAATGTAAATCCTTAAGCTAGATATATTGCTACTTTTAAGTGCACAATAGCATTAATAATACTGTGTGTGCACTGTTCACAAATCAAATTAAACATTTTTGAGGACATAAACTATAATCAAATATCAAATTAATCTATTAGTATACTAATTTGCATCTATATACTTAATACTGATAACTATTACGGTGTTTCGTACAGGTAAAGATATGAATTAGAAAAGTCATTTTGCTTTATCCATTCAGTAATCTCTTTTTTACATTTTTTATAAGGCTTTTCTCTTACAGCTACTGGCAAATTATTATAAATCTTTGGCCCTACACAATAAATATGATTTTGACAAACAGCGTGTCTGGGGTTCTAGAGGATGATATTCTGCCGTAATGCATTTCTTGTGTACATTTCATGGGAGATAATTTCCCTGTAATAAGTTGTTTTCAACATGAATCTAATTACTGACTTAATATAGAGCTGATTTAGTGTAAGCAATCCACTATCTTTGTAAACTAGTTCTGTTGGATATCTTTTCATCTTAAATAACATTATTTTAATTATCCATTTTTGTGCAATGCACAGTTTATTCAAAATTGTTGTTCCAGCAGAACCCCATACAACTATACCATAATTTAAGATTGATTCCACCAGTGCAAAATAAACAGTTTTTAAAGTATTAAATGTTAATATATTTCTTAACTCATAGAATTTGAAAATGAGTTTTCTTATCTTATCTGTCACATACTTGATATGATCTTTCCATGAAAATAACTCATCAATAAAAATTTCCAGATATTTCAAACTTTTTTCCCTTTTAATATAATTGTTGCATTTACAATTCAATGCCAGGTCACACCCCTAATCATGGAATTTAATAGTCTGAAAATCTGGAAGAGACCTACTGGCATGAGAGAAGGCAACAAACTTTGTCTTTTCCACATTCAATGATAAAAACTACTCTTTAACCAATTCTTTATTTTATGCAATGCTACCCCTGCTTTTTTTTTTGTTACATCCCAGCTTTCTCCATCTATTATTATTGTAGAATCATCAGCATAACAAAAGACTGTCCCCTCCTCATAAACTGAAAAAATGTTATTTATGTAAATATTGAAAAGTAGAGGTGAAAGTACAGTCCCCTGTGGCACACAAAACTCCACTTCCAATTTGTTGCTGAATTCATTAGAAATTTTTGTGACTTGTGTCCTTTTCAAATATGACTCAATAAGTTTGTTAGGTGTCCCCCTTATACCCATTTTTTCCAATCTATTAAGCAGAATTTGGTGTGCCACAGTATCAAAGGCCTTCCGTAAGTCCAGAAAAACTCCTATCACCTTTCTACCCTCATCCAAGTTCTTCAAAATCACCTCAGTAACTTTACAAAGTGTATTTTCTGTATTTGAATTTTCCCTAAAGGCAAATTGGTGGTTATGCAATAATTTGTTTTTTTGCTAATCGTGCTCGTTAGGGCTATTGGACGATAGTTATTGGTAGATTTTATATCACCTTGTTTATATAGAGGCAAAATCACGGAATTCTTTAACACCTCTGGAAACACACCAGTTCCAAACACAACATTTACAATATGTAAAAGAGGGCCCAACAGTTTTAAGTAGTGGGTTTTTATAATATTGGAACAAATGGAGTCGTCACCCCCTTTCACTTTATTTTTTAGATCTTTTATATGCCTCTGAAGCTCTACCTCTGTTACAGGGCTAAGGAAAAAGGAATGAGGGGCTACCAATGTCTCCCTTACCTGATCCTTGGTACTGTTTGCTTTGATATTTTGAGCTAACATTGGCAAAATAATTATTGAATTCATTAGCTGTACCTCTTGTTTCTGTAACTTCAATGTTGTCTGAGTTCAAAATGGATTTTATTTCAATTTTATTAGATTGGTCGTTAGTCGCTTCTTTTATGGTTTTCCAGAGTTTTTTAGGATCATTAGCATTTTTCTGAGTGAGAGACTTATAATAGGTGTATTTAGCCCTTTTGATAAGTTTGAATAATAATTTGCGGTATTCTTTGTATTTGTTTAAAAGATCCAAGTTGTTATTTGTCATTACACATATTTTCTTTAAATTATCCCTATATCGAATTGAAGTCAACAGCCCTATAGTTATCCACGGTTTTATTCTTTTTTTCTTACAAGATAGCTTTTTAATTTCAGTAGCATTTTCAATCATACTTGTTAGCTTACTTATAAAAATATTTGTACATACATCAGCATTCCATTCACTCAGGACAGTGTCCCAGACTGCCTCTTCAAGGTTATGTTTCAGTGTATCATAATTTAGGACTTTATAGGAATTAACCTTATTTAAGTGGGAAAACAGAGGTGAAAGCAGAAAACTAAGAAGTATGGGATCATGATCTGTGAGTTTGTGTTCCAAAATTATTGTATTTGTATTTTCAAAAATATTGCTCTGGCATTTTACAAAAAAATGATCCAGACAGGACCCGGCATTTAAAGTTTTTCTTGTAGGCTTATTTACCATACTAATAAAACCAAAGCTCTGCATAAGTGACAGATAATTGTTTGTAGAGTCCAAATCAGTTGCAAGCAGGTCAATATTAATATCCCCAGTAAAAACATGGATACGAGTGCCTTCATTCTTTATTTTTTGTGGAATCATGCCCAGACTGTCAATAAATTCCTCTTTAGAAGTTGAGAAACACCTATATGTTGCAAAAATATTTACAATTTGCCTGTTCTTTTGAAGATATACTTCCAAAACTTTTACTTTATCCTCTATTAATAATTCATTCCCTAAAAAAGGTCACTTTTGACATACGCAATACAGCCATCACACTTGTTAAGTTTACTATTATTAAAGAAATTGACATATCCAGGCATATTAAAATCAGTAAGATTGCAAATGTAATGTGTTTCAGACATGACAATCACATCCATGTCCACACCGAGAGATTCCAAGAAGATCAAAAATTCATCAAAATTTTTATAGATGCTCCTAATATTTACATGTATTATATTCAAGTTATATTTGCTATTGATATGAAAATTTATGCTATTTATATTATCACATACAATTGTATCACATTTTTTATAATCATCGAGTAATGTATTTAAATTATTGAATTTTAAGTTTTAGATCTTTTATAGTAACATAATTATAAGACTAAACTATAAGTGGGACCAACGCTACTTAACTATCAATATCAGATTCACATCTAATTTTTTTTGGGGTATCTTGATCAGACTTTTTCAGATAAATTGTCCCATTAATGCAAAAGGCAGCCTTGTAGTTTCTTTCCTTCCTAATGTTACGTACCTTCTTGAAAAGCAGGCGTTTATTGATCGGTAGATCCTCGTTCAGAAAAATCCAGCAATACGTGCAAAAATATTCTACAACACAGTTTTATCCACAACACTGAAACAAAATTTTTGCACTCGACGCAAGTTTTGCTAACCATATTAGCATAATCAGGAAATGAATGAAAATGTTTTGTGCATTTTGCCTAAAGTGCCAAACCTCAACCTAGAATTTGAAATATATTAACTAGTTTTATATAAAATTTTTAGAATACGTGGAGAATTCAAAGGATCTTCCCTTGGTTGACCTTTTGTTGAGTGATGGTTATGAAAAAGAACAGGACACGGCCGTTTTTGATGAGTTCACTTTATTTGCTGGAGCTGTAAGTACTAACGAGTGTTCTTTTGGAGAGAACGATCGAATTACTAGTTACCCATTTTGTATAACTGGTATCAATATGTCATGTTAGGGATGTGTGTCTTTTTAAGCAAAAGATCAATTTAATGTATCGATACAGTGCTTTTCTGTTATCCCTTAACGTAAATCTAGAACAGAAGTAGGTTCCATCTCAAACACTTTTTGATGTTGACAATGACAAAAATCATTATCATATGTTGCAAAAATATGACGAACACCAGCCCCGAGGACTTCCCAGGAGCTGAAAGAGTTGTTATTGCACGAGTGGAATAACATCGACCAGAATGTGATACTAACATATTTTAGTTGAATTTTCGGCTT
This sequence comes from Pissodes strobi, assembly GCA_016904865.1. NCBI lineage: Eukaryota > Metazoa > Arthropoda > Insecta > Coleoptera > Curculionidae > Pissodes > Pissodes strobi. The sequence continues at coordinate 15,015 of MU185399.1, read as the reverse complement.
TAAACAGTCTTTTTAAAACGGTCAGTTTTCGCCCACGGAACCAATTTTTATTTATGGTGCAACGCCTGTTTTTCTGAAATTTATTTTCCATACGTCTGTGAGGTGTCTCCTTCCACTCCGTGGATAGTCTTTAAAACCAATAAATTTCACCCCCCTTATAAGATTAAAATGGTGCATCATTTAACAGAAAATTACCCAGGCAGTAGAGTGCAAATTTTCAAAATAATGACGGAAATAATTGCGGAATTGCGGAACATCCTACCTATCCACACAACATCAATGACAAATACATACTTTTTTAAATTGTAAAGTCAATAGTCAAAAATGTCAGTATTGGAGTAACACAAACTAGCACGTTTTTCGGCAGACCCTTACGAAGAGTCCACATAAACTTAATTTTTGGGCTTGGATGTTAGTAAATCACATCGTAACATCTCTATTCTTCGAACAAAACTTAGCCGGAGAATTGTTTTTGGATATGCTGGAAAATGCGATCACCATGATTATTGAGCAAAATCCATATATGGAATATGGAAATTATATTTCAATAGGATGGAAATTCTCCGCATCACTCCAGAAATATGCGTCGCCATTTAGATACTAATTTCCATGGTCGCTGGATTGGTCATCGAGGTTCTACGGAATGGCTAGCTTGGTCATCTGATTTGACTTCTTCTTATGGGGTATTTAAAACAAAACGTAATTGAAACGGAACCTGCTTTTATTTTGGATTTACATTAAAAATAAGAAACTTTTGCCACAATATAGACATCAGACTTGTTATATATCAAAAAGTAGTCTTCATTTCCAGCATTTTTTAAAAGTAAATGGGTAAGATTTTTTCTTATTTAATAACAATAAAAAATCCTCCATTTTGTATTGAGTGAAGATATAATCTAGGGTTCATAAAGTACCCACTTTGTGCTTCAAAATCATGTAGTGATTTTCCCGTTTGAAGTTTTATTTAAAAACCGCGTCTACCGACTATCTTAATTTTTTATTTGTCAGTTTGATACCAAAAGATAGCCTTTATGTATATAGCTAATAATGAGCAGATGAGGGAACGCTGAACTCCCTGCAAGTTTCCAAATTTCCTTGCGCCAAAAATAAAAAACAGTGAGTATTCCCACCGATGAGCAACTACCCGTCACTTCAGCGAAGAATGGATTCGTAAAATAAGACAAAAGTAGTATGTAAAATCGGCTTAACAGCATAAAAATACTCCGACTGTTGACTCTCTCAAAATAACAACAATATAACTGACTTGTCAAAAAACTGACAGAACGCAATATTTTTCCGGTAAACAGCAGGTATACCTCTTTGCGGTGTTACCTTATTTATTAAATAATTAAACAAGAAATTAAAATTATAGAGTATCTCTAATATCCTCCCACCCGAGGAATAGTTTAATAGGGAAAACTATTTCTCATCTACAAAGAAAAAAGCAAACAAATACAATTCATCAAACAAACTGAAAACTGTAAATATCTATCGGGCAATTTTACAACGCGTCCAGAACGAGTAACACCTGTTGCGCAATTTTCGAGATCGGATTCTATCTTCTTACGCGCACTACCCGCATTAACAGTTTGTTCTTCAGGACAGTCATAAACAAGCTTGTCGCCAGGATCCGCAACATCGCCTGTCACAGTACTCCTTGACTTGTCACCTTCGCCCTCAGAACTATTCAGGTCACCATCACATTCGAGTGGGTACAACCTCCGTACAGGTCGCAATAATTCTCCATGTTCAGTTTTAAGTCGTACGAGCCGCGTCTCCCCGTTTTTTCTCGGGAAAATTTCCACAACGCGTGCCATAGGCCAATTTACACGTTTTAAAGTGTCATCTCCGACCAGCACAATTTGCCCTAATTTAATTGACTTATGCGGTTTCCGTTGTTGAAATAGTTTTAATTGTCCAAGATACTCGGACCTAAAACGACTTCGGAGATCGGATCTAAATTTTTGTTTATAACGAGTACACTTCAATAAAGACCTTTTATCAACCTCATAGCCGGTGTTAACGGTACTAATAGTACGGCATTTTTGAGTAGAGCATTGAGATTTGGCACAGTGGTAGTGTATGCCTATACCTCACTTTTAAGAAGTGGAACCAAGTTTGCAGCCATGGGAGAGCGGCGGTATGGCGGGTTGCATATCTGCTAAAGGCAAATTTGAGAAAATCGCTAAACGAGCACACCCGACCGTTTCTATGGGTGAATATCACTCACAAATATTACGGGAGGTGTTCTGAAACGTAACAGGACCATGTGCCAGTCGCGTGGTGGCAGGTTGCCTACCCTCTAGGTGCAGAAACTAATAAAATCGATTTTGTAGTGCTAAGCTGAAGTATTGTAAGCTTGGGTTCTTATTAAAACTCCAACAATTCTTGTTTCAGTACCATTTTTTAATGTCAACAGATACAACTGGCAATGACTGACTTCTCGAATGCCGCTTTGCCTTTTCTGACCTTGTTTGTTGTCGTTCTGAGGGCGGGTTGCGCCTTCTCGCATAACTCTCGCTTAATCTGAAATAAGGTCTATTTGCCATTGCCATTGTTATAACAATAGTTATAATTAAAATTAAACTTTAGTTTAGTATAAACGATAGACATGCAAGGAGGTGCAGTCCGCCCTGAAGGCTCCCAATTTTCTACTATAAGGTAAGTACCCTTGTTTCCCAATTTAGATCAGAAAAACCTTTACCAGCGACTGAGACTTACCACCGCAGACAGGAGCAGATTACAACAATTAATCAAGACCTGGAGAAAGTTAAAATTTGGGGCGACAGAAATTTGGTCCAGTTCAATGCATCAGAGACCCAAGCAGCCACGTTTACCAAGAGAGCCAATACGGCGGGCCCTGACATCATTATGGCAGGATCGATCATTCCTTCATCCTCGTCAATCGGACTGCTGGGTGTCTCGGTCAACAGCAATATGTCCTGGCATGACCACATTGCTAACATCCCAAAATCAGCCTCCCAGAAGCTTGGTGCGCTATTTCGCAACAAAAAAACTGTATACACCACAGCAGTTGCTCTTGCTGTACAAAGCGCAAATAAGACCGTGCTTAGAATATTGCTCACACATCTGGGGTGCCGCACCAAAGCACACCCTAAAGCTGCTTGATTCCATTCAGAAGCGAGCTGTACGTCTGGATAGTCTGGAACACCGCAGACATGTGACCGAGATATCCCTGTTTTACAGACGCTTTCAAGGCAGATGTTCCCAGGATTTGGCCCGCCCCTGGCAACGCCTGTCAGACAGTCGCGACGGACGGCGGGAGCGCACCAGTTCGTCGTACAACTGGAAATACCTAGAACATCGCTTTACAAGATCTCCTTTGTCTGGCGCACTGCATCACTGTGGAACTCACGCCCAGGACATCTGTTCCCCCTAATTACCACCTACAACTATTTAAGAACCGTGCCAATCAACATCTTCGCACACGCACCGCTCGTCGAGCGCCATAGGATCACCCTTTAGTGTGTGCCACTGCCATAAAAAAATCGGTAATTTCTTTTTTGACAGATTTAGTGTCATGAAATATTTAAATGTCTTTGTTGAAGAGCAGCAAAATAGAAAGCGAAGTAGGGACGCTATTGACTGATCTCTGTATACTGTATCAGAAATCTTAGCATGGAGAGGACCTCATCGATTCGTAACTAGACAAGCCAGCAACGATAGATGCAGGAATTGCTACCCTGGGTAGGAATCTAAAAGCTTACCAGAACCTAGGAATATTCGGCGTAATGCCAACGTGGATGCGTTAGATGCGAGCCATCGCATTGAGCATAAATAAAGAACCAATAACCCAAAATGTTACAAGCGCTGCGTCGTACCTTGCGATTCAACCAAGCTCGCTAGAACTTAGGGAGATATTCAGATTGGTTGTCAGAAAATATCGAGCCATCGCTGAATTGCGTTAGACACAAGCATTGCTTAAGGAAAGAGTGAGTAACGGGTTTGTACACTTCAGCGGCTCTAAGGAAATGCTGCTTAATTCTGAGGGCTTCATACGAGGAGCAGATTAGCAGAAGGCCAGACAAGCGATCTCCCCAACCGTCAGTGTGCGGCTGGAAAGCCGGCTCGGAAGGATGGTGGCTGCGCTATAGAACTAAGCCTACAAACAGCACAAGAGGCTTGTAAAGAAACGCCGGCCGGCCGGTGTCATGTAAATATAAAAATTAATGCACTGGGAAATGCAACTGCGCTAAATCTAAAGTCCTTTGCTATGAGTTTTGTTGTTGCCCATGCCCTAAGAACCTTGATTAATACCAAAAAAAGTGCCAAACTCTGGTATTTATGACTCCAATTTCTGATGTAGGTAATAGATTTAGTATTATTAAATTCCGTGATTACATCTAGTACATTGAATAATATTATCCATTTAATAACGATATCGAATTCATGCTAAACGCTTTAAATGATGCTGTTAAACTGTTTGTTTGTAATAAAAATGGATTTTCTTAATCTTTCAGTTTTCTATCCACCGTACAACCGAGGTAACCTAAGGTTAACTATTTTGATATTATTATGTTTATGAGCATACCGATTTAAGAACGCGTATGGGTCCATTCGGACCTGATTTATTTATATTTTGTTTCTGGAAATGGAGTCACTCACAAAAATCCCTAGCTTAACACTACAAAATCGATTGCACTAGTTTCTGCGCCTGAGGGTAGGCAATCTGCCACCACGCGGCTGGTACATACTCTAGTGACGTGCCAGAACATCTCCAGTAATTTTCTCCCCCATAGAAGAGGTCGGGTGTGCTCGTTTAGCGATTGTCTCAAAATTGTCCCTGGTAGGTATGCAACCCGCCATACCGCTGGTCTCTCGTGGTTGTAAACTTGATTCCACTTCTTAACAGTGAGGTATGGATATATACTACCATTGTGCCAAATCTCAATGCTCTACTCAAAAATGCAAGGTTGGTTTGACTAACTGCCGTACTATAAGTCTTTCGGATCGTTTGACACGTGAGAGCGTGTTAACCGTCGCCTCGCAATCACATATTACCGTCATAAGTTCTTCGAAACCGAGACAAGCTTTTCCTAAGACTGTCCGCAACAATTGTTTCATGACGCCAATCAACCGTTCAAAGAAACCACCCTGCCACGGCGCACTTGGGGGATCGAAGCGCCACACGATACGCTGAGTTGTCGTTTCACGAGTAATTTTCTTCCAGTCCAAGTAACTTGGAGGTTATTAAACGCATTGTCAGTACCTTTAAAATTTTTCCCATTATCACTATAAATTATTTTCGGTCGTCCGAGTCTCGCAACAAAACGACAAAAAACTTGCAAAAAATTAGAGGTGAACAAGCACACCCAAGCCTTTTCTCCACCTTTGAGAAATAGCGGACCGGCAAAATCAACCCCAGAGATTTGGAATGGTAGTGAATCACAAACTCTATCTGACGGTAATGGAGGAGACACCACAGAAACTGGTTTGCCATTGTGCCTTCTGCACACTACACACTTCAAAACTGCTCAATTGAACGTCTGCCTCCTATTATCCAATATTTTTCCCGAAGCAGCGAAAGTAGACCCTGAACGCCCATGTGACATGATTTCCTGTGTAGATCCATTATCAAACTATCAACTATGATATTTTTTGGTGGTAAAATAATTGGCAATTACAAATTCGTGATTTCAATCTCAAAAGTCCATCTTCAACATAAAACGGATCCAAGCATTTTATTCTGTCATCAGTAGAATCAAAAGCTTCTATTTGTATATGTTTTAAAATGAACTTTTCAGCTCTATCCAGCTCTTCTACCGTTAAATCTCCGCTTTTCTTCTTAGCATTTCTACAGTTAAAACTAAGTCGGTGAATCCAGGCTATCATCCTGACCGAATTCGAAAATTTACTAAATGATTAAAATGCCACAAATCCTCACTTTCAACGTTAATAAGTGTTCTGACAGCTAGTTTTCTTTTTTTCTCCGATAACTTCCTCATCATTGACCAAGAAATTCTCAGAGGGCCAATCTTTGATATTCCAACGCAGTCAAGCAGGGCCCTCCCACCATTTTGACTCTAGAAGTTGTTTTGGGGAACAACCACGAGATGCAAGATCTGCGGGATGCCTGGAATATGACGCCACTGGACTGCAGAAGTCAACATTCTAATTTCAGATACTCTGTTGTGTACAAAAGTACCATACTCCTCGTTTCGTCGAATCCAAGATATGACTGTCGTCGAATCACTCCAAAAATAACTGTCATAGCCTTCAGTCATATTTTTTACAGTTTGTGCAAATAGCCTAGCTGCAATAGTTCCAGCCAATAGCTCTAGACGTGGGATGGTCAATTTTCTTCTGGGAGCCACTCTAGACTTTGCCAGCAAATGTACCGATACTTCGCCTGCTCGCACAACCCTACTGTAAACAACTGCTGCATACGCGTTCTTTGAAGCATCCACAAAGGTGTGTATGGTAACTTCTTCTACATTTCTTCCCTGAAGGCTTGCCCATCGTGGAATCCCAATTTTCAGAAGGTTTGGCAAACTTTCAGCCCAGGTTCTAAATCGTTTCGATATATCCTCATCAAGTTCAGTGTCCCAAGATATTTTTGATTGCCACAGTTCTTGTAACCACATCTTCGGCAATAAGGTTACAGGGGAAGTGAAACCAATGGGGTCAAATACTTTTTGCGCAATAGAAAGGATCTTCCTTTTTATCACAATCATATCACATACATCTAGTTTACATGATTCTGGCTTAATAGTCAAAACATCTCTGCTCTTATACCAAATCAAACCAAGGTCAGATACGTAATCTTCACTCTTAGCAGTCTTATTTTTGGAAAACTCCCACCCTCGTAGCTCAAACTGTGCTTTAGCAATCACGCAAACCGATTCCCTAATAAAAGTAATCAAATGTTCGTAATCGGGTACGCTAGTGACACAGTTATCAACATAGAAATTCTTGGCTAGTTTTTCTATAGTTTCCTTAGAGTACTCAGCTTCTGCAAGAGAGCAATATTTTAAACAATTGGTCAAATGATATTCTATAGTCGCACCAAGCAGAAAAGGACTACAGTTCACACCAAAAACAACCCTATTATGCTGATATCACCTTGTTCATTTCTCCACACAAATTTCAGAAATCGTCGATCTTCCGTGCAAATGCTGATTTGCAAAAAAGCCTTTTTTATGTCAGATATAACACCTATTTTGTGTTCACGAAATCCAATCAATAATGAAGGAATAAGCTCGATTAAGTTCGGTCCCTTCTCGAGACACTGATTTAATGAAGGCTTATCTTTTTCTCGAGCAGACGCATCAAATACCGGACGAACAGCTGTGGTAGAGCCCTCTTTTATAACCGGTCGATGTGGAAGAAAATGACCTTCGATGCTGTCTTCAGTTTTCTCAATGATGTTTAAAGATTCCCATTCTTTAAAAACCCCATCGTAAACTGCAAGCATGTTATTGGCCTGTAACCTTTTATGACACGTTTCCAACCTCTTCTGAGAAACACCGTAGTTTGTCGGTAACGTAGGATGACTTTCCAACCATGGTAACTTAACTTCATATCTGCCTTCCTTATTTACAGTGATGGTATCCAAAAATACTTCTTTTGCAGCAAGCGCCATCTCTTCTTTTGACCTTTTCTCTGCGGGTTTTTGGATGCCAAGGATATCTAGCTGCTACAAATTTGCGATTGATGAATTAACTAACAGTGACGTCACAACCATGGAATGAGAGCTTTTAGTAGGAACCTTTCCCTCAACTGTCCACCCAAGATAAGTTTCGTTAGCCGCCAATCCACATCTCAGAACATGTCGTTCTCTAGTATACAATAAACCAATTACATATACGCCCAATAAGACCTTTATTTCGCCATGACCACTGTTATCGGAAACTTGTATTCCAATTTTTTCTAATTCGTGCATCCATGGGCCATAAAATAGAGACGCGACCTCATTACAAATATAATCTTGATCTAAAACTTCAATAGTCTTACTATAATTACCGCTAAAAATAGAAATATCATAACAATTATGAGTATATTCTGCTTCAGTGCCACCAAAAAGACAATGTGCATTTTTTTCAATCCGTTTTTACCTCAAATCTAGTGACGCCGCAGTATATTTCAGAATATACGTGCACTGTGACGCGGTATCTAAAAGAGCCCTAACTTCCTTACTACCATTTGGTCCTCTAGCCTTGAGACGTAGGATCTGAAGGAAAACATGCATACTGGTGTGATTGGCAAGAGCTTGGTCTCTCGTTAGATTTTCTGGAGTTTCAACTGTCAATATTTCAAAAACCGTTAGAGATAGTATAGGACATTATTCATGAAATATGTCTAGACTTTTACGAGCAATCCAAATATGTAAAAATATACAGGGTGTTCCATTAAAAAATTACCAAGTTAGTATTTTTTACTTACTTTGCGATATTCATTTGTTCTTTTACCTAACATTTTTTGGCGATTTAGGATAAATCCTACAACTTTTGTATTTAAAGTTTTCTTCTATCTTTTATAATAAGCCCAGTAGGCGCTGTCTAAATATAAGGAAAGACCCTGTACATTTAAAAATAGATTTTTTTTGGAATTGTTGAACAAGAAGCGTGCTTAATAGAAAGAATTTAGATTTGATGGATTTTCTTTCCCGGCTCATCAATACTCATGCAGATAGTAGAAATAATTTATTATCTTGGGATTATAAACTATTAATTATTGCGCCGATAAAATTTGAACTCTTGTCAATATTTTTATTTCTCCTTTTAGGCAACCGATACAACTGGACATACGCTTGCATTCTGCTTCACGTTACTTGGAATGTTTCCCGAGGAACAGGTACTGTACCTTAATTTTGACAGGATTATCAAATATTTTAAACCTATAGGATGATGTGATTTTATATGCAGATCCACCAGACCGGACTGTCGCAAAATTCTGTTGAAGTTTTAGCTTAGAAACCATATGTTAAATGCCAACAATTTTCAAGAAAATCGCTTAAAATTGTTAGTGCGATGAAGCAATATAAAGAATAAACCGCTGACAAATTGGGGGCAAACATTAAGTTGGAATAAATTAAATAGGTGTTCAAATCAAATCAAATCAAATCAAATAAGGCTTTATTATCATAAATTTCAAGAAATTCATGGACAAAGCTGGAAAAAAAGGTCATCAGTTTGCTAAATACTTAAAATAGTCATACACTAAAGCTTATAATACAGTAATAAAACTTAACATGTCAATAAAACAGAAAATTGGTTAAAAATAAATTAAGAGTTAAAAATATAGTTAAAATCAATCACAAACAGACAGAATTAGAAGTGTTCCACACAGACCCAATTACAAACGTTAAAAGCAGGTAGGTACATAACAGAAACAAAATATTTAAAACTAACTTAAAACAATAAAATAAGACAAATCAATTAAAATTATGCCCGTAGTACTCCTCAACAGAATAAGATGCAAGTGACACCAGAAGGCCTCTGACCCTTTTCCTAAATTTCACATAACTGTTCAGGCTTCTCAATTCCAATGGTAAATGATTAAACATTTTCTTGGAATTATAAAATATAGAGTTTTTAGTCAGAGAAGAAGAAGGAATGGGTAAAGATACAAAGTGTGAGCTTCTAGTATTAACAGCATGTCATTGTAACGGGTGAGAGGGATTGAAAATGTTGTTTTTGTATTTTCGAAACATTATACATGCAGATTCTAGTATAAAAAGAGATGCCAAGGTCAAGATACCTTCTGAAATAAAATGAGGCCTACAGGATTCATCACGATTCAGACCACAGAGACATCTCAAGGCTCTTTTCTGAATAACAAAGACCCGTTGAAACAGCAACGCCAGAATGCAATACCGTATTTCAGGTGGCTCTCAACAACAGAAAAATACACAGTCCTGGCAACAGACTTGTCCAAATGACATTTCACAGTCTAAACGGCATAGCAACCCGCTGACAATTTGCCACACAGTTCTAAGATGTGAGAGTCATATTTTAATTTAGCATCCAAATGCAATCCTAGAAACTTATTGGAATTGCTAGTCCTTATTAACTGACCATCCAGTAATATTTCTCCCAGATCCCCCTTAAAATTCATAATATTGGTCTTGAAGCTCAATCTATTGGCACTGCACCAGTTCTTTATCGCCTCTAAGTCTTCCCTTATAAGGTTTTCAAGTTGTGCTGGATCCTGGTGATGCCAGAGGACTGTAGTATCATCAGCAGAGGAGGAACAGCGACAATAAGAGATCGTGCCAGGTAGGTCATTAACATATATAAGGAATAACAGAGCAGGGCCGTTCTTAGGGGTGTGCAGGTTGCGCAGGCACAAAGGCGGCGAACCTTAAGGGCGGCCGCAGATCGCCAGTGGAACCAGTAAAATACTAAATGTATTTTACTGGTTCCACTTTTTGAATATAAAAAATATGAAAAACTAAATTTCATACTTAAGACATTCCACAGAAGCAAAGTTTAAAACTCAAAACCCTCTATAGTATTCGTAATATTCAAATTGTAGACAATTAGTTTTTTTATGCTTCAATATAATAAAAATGGATTTATTGTATATTTTTGGTTGTCGAACTCACAAAAAACGCCGTCTCTACTCTCGTCAAAGAAAGAAAAATTCGTAAGAATATAGGGCGTCCCACGGCCCGGCCCGCGCGGTAGTTTGGATTTTGTGAAGCAAATTTTTTACCTTTTCAATCCATTCATAACTTGTAAAATAGCAAAAGCGGAATAAACTGTGACCACAGAAGTGTTTAGCTTTCTTTTGCTGATAAGAATTACTAAACTCTTCTTCATGGTTAAGTTTCTTATAATAATAAGATAAACGTTTGATACATCAATTCAAGCCACCATATTGCCTACTGCTTTCATAATTGAATTTTTCCTTGATTTTCAATAACGATTGCTTTCTTTCCTCATTATACTTCTTTCAAGCTTCACCAACAAATGCTTTTTCGTAACGTAAATACAATAATTTGATTTCATATAACTTGTAAAGGATACTATTTTAAATACTAAGTACTAAGGTAATTAAACATGTGTAGTTCCCATAAAAGGGGATGGTTATTCTTTGAATAAAGAATTCTTATTTTGCTTATGTCGGGAGTTTTACTGCTCACTGGTTTCCCAGTGTTTTTATTGAAAGTACATCTTATCATCTACTAGCAACATTCCAGATTTTGAAATTCACTAGATTAATAATCTTCAGTAATCTTTCATTATTATTATTATTTTTTCTTATTTGGTTTTATAATACTTTTATTAACTTTCCTAACAGTCTTTCGTTTTTTTCCTTATTTTGTTTTATAATACTTTTATTAACTTTCCGAACATTTTTTTACGTTTTCGCCAATTTTTTCCTATTTTTTTCAATTTTCTTTTAATAAAGCATTTTCCTTCCCATTTTTGCCATCCCCGACCTTGTAGCTGGACTCTTTCGCCCTTTTTTCACCGAAAACTGCGTTTCTCTAACTTTTTTTTTACTATTATTATTTTCTTATTTGGTTTTATACCTAATACTTTTACTAACTTTCCGAATAATTTTTTACGTTTTCTTCAATTTTTTCCCATTTTTTCTATAATTTTTGGGTATCCAAGGAGGTTGCAGAAATATCGGCAAAAAACGTTTTTATTTTCCCAAAATCCCCCCCTTAAATTAGAGCCCCGGTCCCCCCAGATGGTCAAAGATCGCGTTTACCATAAAAATTTCGACCCCGTCGCCCTTTCCGTTTTCCCGAAATTAATTATTTTATTTTTTTTTCTTCTCCCCCACGTCCGGCCGAACGGCGGCAGTGGCGGTCCCAGGAGGGGGGGGGGGGTGCCATAATTTTATGTATAAACATCAGAATGTTTACTCCATGCACATTCACAATAACTAACTACAGATACAAATTATTTCAATTCAATATTTGATACGGAGTCCAATTTTCGTTTAGGATCCTCATTTTTTTGCTGCAAAACAAAGTTTTCTAGTAGTGTTGTGTGTATAATATGTGGAAATGTGTTCCATAATTCATGTGCAGTACGAGATTGGGATGAAAAAGTCAAATTTATTAATAGTACCCGCATTACTTGCTGCCAGAGTGATAGTGAGGTTATGAGCAGACCCGATCCAAAAACGATTGAAATAGCTTATTTAAAGAAACTACTCATAGAAGCGGAAAATATGCCAACCTGTGGAAGGAAAAATACGAGTATTTGATAATGGGAAGGGAAAATGATAATCATGCCCCCTTTTCCCCACGTGCACTGGTCAATCCATCCTTTTCTAATTCTAATCACAAGAACAATAAGAAAAATGCGTCAACAGAAGCTGAGGAAAGTCCGGTAGATGGCTGTCAACGGGAACCCAATGATAGATTGAACACCGAAATCGTAGGTTCTGAAAACCCGACTGCGAAGGGTTCAAATGGCTCAGACCTGTCGAACGCGAATAATTCAGGCCTACCAATCGCTCGTTGCTCCAATGAAACAGCCCCGAAAATTAAGTTTCTGTTGACAGTGTCATTGAACCAAACAAAAACAAACAGGAAATATCAACAATTCCATCTTTCAGCTCTGTTATGACTATGAACAATAATAATTGGGAACCACAGAGAAGGAGGGGATTTAAATATAATCCACGGACAAGGACAGGCTCGGGACATCCTGACGAAAACCCACCATCACAGAGTGAAACTAAAAGGACGACAAATAAAAAAAATAGACCAGCACCAATCAGAGGTACAAGTGAAGAGATAGTCTTGAAGACTGCCCCAGAGATGGCTTTTCTGTTTCTCTCAGGATTTGCCCCAGACGTGAAGGAGAAAGAAATACTCGACTTCCTCCGAAATAATAATTTGGATCAACACTGTCGTTGCGAAAAGATTAAAACAAAGAAGGACAAATACCGTGCATCATTTAAACTATCCATTCTTCGTAGTGAAAGAGAAAAATACCTTTGTTCATCTTTGTGGCCTGTAGGTATACTTGTAAACCATTTTCTCAATCTTCAGCGCCAACGATCAATGGAAACAAAATTAACAAAGAAAAATATATTGAACAATCGGTTGAACAGAGACTCAGGGTTCTTCACGTCAATGTCAGATCTCTTAGACATAAAATCAATGAAATGCAAGCTTTCCTCTTTGATAAAAATGTTGATATCTTGTGTGTCTCAGAGCACTGGTTGAATGAAGGGCAAGTGAATTCTGTGTGTCTTACTGGCTTTAAAGTGGCTGCCTACTCAACCAGGAAACAACACACTGGTGGAGGTACTATGATTTTCGTCAGAGAGCGTTTAGCGACAGGCGCAGCAGTTGTGAATTCTCCTATTAATGTTGACAAATGTATCGAGTATTGTTCTGTATTTGTACCCATATATAATATTTATGTTTTAGCTTTTTATCGCTCACCCTCCGGCGGCCTTGACACCTTCTTATTAGCAGTAGAAGATATATTGTCAGGATTTAGGTCTAACGCAACATAACATAAAATTCAACACAGCTCAATATGAAACAATTAGGTTCTGTGACACCATGGTGAGTGCAGAACCTTAGCACTTGGGTTCAATTCTATCCAATTACCAAAAATATGCAGGCCCATAACACAAGGGGGACTCTTTGTTTTTTTTTTAACCTAATAAATAATATCAGTTGGGATTTTATTGCAAATGACAGCGATGCTAATGAGGGATTTAAGATTTTCATGGGGTTGATTGGGAATGCTTTTCTTGAGGCTTTCCCGGAGAAGTCATACACTGTTAGGAATGATGGTTCGGGTGGGATCAGTTGGTTTGGTGACAATCTTAGAGAGATGAGGGAGCACCTCAGTTTTCTGGGAGAGTTGCGGGACCAATATGGTTTTGCTGGAATTGCACAGGAGTACAAAGCCTATAAAGAACTTTACAAAGAGGCCATTAAAATGTCGAAAATAAGTGCAAATGACAACTTAATCCGCTCGTCAATAAATCCACAAAAAAATATGTGGAAAATAATAAATAGTCAAAGAGGCAAAAATAAGGAGTCTCCCAAAACTAATATCACTCCCAACGATTTTAATGTCTATTTCTCCAGCATAGCTGGTGAAATTGTACGAAATATTCCCCATTCGGGTCATGACCCGCTTGATTACCTCAAAGATTTTGCAATGCCTGCCAATTCTTTCTACTTTGGTGAGGTAACGTTCAATGAAATAAGGGATATTGGTAATAACCTAAAGAACAAGGAGAGTCGTGACATATATGGTTTAAATATAAAAGTAATTAAATCAAGAAAAGAAATTATAATAATACCTTTAACAAAATTGATCAACCAATGTTTAAAGCAAAATGTATTTCCGGATGTGCTCAAAGCGACTATTGTTACACCAATATTCAAAAAAGGAGATTCCTCACTACCCAAAAGTTATAGGCCAATATTCCTTCTACCAATCATCTCTAAAATTGTCGAAAAATGCATGGCTGTTAGAATAGTACATTATTTTGAATCGAATTCTCTCTTTTCTCGGTATCAATTTGGCTTTAGGAAACATAAGAATACAGTTCTGGGAATTATAAATCTTGTCTCAGATATAATAGAAGCCTTTCACAGCAGGGAGTACGGCTCGGTCTAGTTCTGTGATCTCAGCAAGGCTTTCGACTGCGTCTACCACGATATCCTTTTGAAAAAACTCAGCTGCTACAACTTTAGCACTGACAGCATAAGACTCATCAAGTCTTACCTTCGATGCCGGTACCAGACGGTCCGTTTGGCTGGTGTGGCATCGGCAAAGAGTGAGATCAACATAGGGGTGCCTCAGGGATCTATTCTGGGTCCCATTCTCTTTTTGGTGTACATAAATGACCTTCCCTGTAGTGATACTCTGGCAGGTTATACTCTTTTTGCCGATGACACAACAGTCTTATATTCGGCTGATACATTACGGGAATCACTTGCTGGATCCATGGGGGCGCAGGAGAGAGCCAATAGATGGTTCTGCTCAAATAGGCTTTTGCTGAATGCAGATAAGACGAGCCGAGTCGTGTTCACCATGAGAGAGCTTTCAGGGT